>NW_012193251.1:0-10403 GCF_000504015.1 Erythranthe guttata | reverse complement strand
TTATATATATATATATATATATATATATATATATATATATATATATATATATATATATATATATATATATATATATATATATATATATATATATATATATTATAACAAAAAGGTTTATTAAAAAAAACGAAAAATAATAACAAATAAATCAGCGAAAATGATAAATGCAGGACCAAAAATACTGAATGCAGTTTGGCCGAAAATTGTATGTAAGGGTCGTATAATACTTTTGCTTCTCCAGGGAGTATGTCAAAGAATGATTTGTGCTTGGGTTTATCTCTAATTTATTTGGTGGTTAGGGTGTGTAAAATAACCCCTCATATAAATTAGTCTGTGGTATAACTTTTGGAGTATATTTTTAGAAAGTATATTTTTGGTGGTTGTATATATTATTTCTAAATTATAAAATTACTTATTTATTACTTTTTTTATAATTTATTACAAATAATTAACAATAGAATATTCCATTAAATTTAAAAAAAATCTGTTAGAGTTAACAAATTGATACATCAATGAACTATAATGAGATGAATTGTGGGGTTGAGGGATGAAAACTAGATATATGAGAAATGAGGGACTAAAGCGAAACTAAATAATAAGATGATAAAACTATTAGAAAGATTTGACTTTGATTATTCCTACAAGGCTGCAAGCCTGCAACGAGATCCCTTATTATGTTGGGGCTATTTGATAAACACCCTTCATTGCAATTTGAGTTCTTGATAAATCCAATTTTAGGAGTTGATATTTGAAATAAATCCAACCAAACCAAATTATACTATATACCCCAACTAACTAGTATATTAATTTAAAATAATAAATCGGTCGATATATGCAAACCCTCCTAGATTACTGATGATGCTAAAATATAGCTCACCGGAGTAGTATAGAAAACGAGCTGGGAGAGCAAAGCTGATCAATAGCTAGTTAACTCGATGATCCTGAGGTCCCTACAAAATGAGCACACGTGAACTAAGCTGGGGGTTGATCCGGCGGAAACCCCTCCGACGCTCAAGTCAGATGTACGGATTGTAGAGATAGTAGAGAGAATAAAACTCGAGGTTGATTGTCAAATATTTTGAACGTACCTTTACAAATGAATAAAAAATCTATTTATATGTCGTTGATTGGGTTGGGCTTACTTTGTCGGGCCCAAGCCTTACTTTGAAAGTGCTTGGGCTTTCGTGTAGTGGGCCTAATTATTAGATAAATTTGAGGGCCCATTGGGCCGGCCCATTTAGGTATATCATTAAGCCCCCCAACTCTCGATTCGAGATGGGGACTTGTGTAGAGGGATCCGGTTCGTGTCGAGAGTTTAATGCGGCGTTGATTGACTTGTTTCCGTTGGCGGTGAATTAATTCCTTAATTTCAATAAGGGATCATTGTATTTTTTTTTTTGGCAGCGAGGTATATATTTAAGGGTTTTAAATAATATACCAGTGCCAGATAAATAGACTCGTTTGGCGGTGGAAAGATTTAAATTGCATCTCCTGCGTAATAAATATGGGTAAGCACTTTTAAACTTAGGTCTTCTTTGTGTTCTCTTCTTTTATTCTATAGCGGTAGAGTAGAATATTTTTTGTTTCTTGACTGTTTCTTCGGGGTAAAAATATTTCTAATATCGAACCCGAGTAAGTCGAAATCTTTGCGAATTAAACTCCGAGATCCGGTTGAAGGGAGAGAGAAAACTTTTGGTACGGTGGGTATGGAACGCGAAAAGATAGTAATAACAGATGCGGAAGTCGGATTCGCGTCAGCTAGCGGGCGAATCGAAGCGAAAAGGGGGGTGGTGGGTAGGGTTGGGACGGCTGTCGGCTCGAGCCGCGGAGCCAACCCTCCCAATCTGTGTGTGGAGCGGAGCCGAGCCGGCGTTGTGGGGGCTGGCACAATTTCCGATGAGAGGAGAGAGAAGAGAGCTGCTGAGGTGGGGGGCGCGTCTGGCACGCCGTTCGATGGACGCACGCGCGCGTCGGTGGAGGAGAGAGAAGGGGGCGCGCGCGCGTCGGTTGGTGGGTTAGGTGGACGCGCGCGCGCCATTGGTCCACGTGTCGATGGTGATGCGCGCGTGGAGGGGCGGAGGTTGCAGTGACGCGCGCGCGCGTCATGTGTGCCGGTTGAAGCGAACGCGCGCGTGGGGGCGAGTGAGGAGGTGGCACGTGTCTCTGTGCCAGCTGATTACGCGCGCGCGCGTGGATCAGGCCCACTTGGGGTCATGCGCGCGCGTGAGGGCGCGTTGGAGGTTCGTTTTCGACCCGATTCGGGCGACATCGATGGGCGAATCGTCGAGGGTGTTGATGCGCTTTGTGTTTTACATGGGGGTAGTTTTGGACGGCGAGAAATCATTGAATCTTGGAGTGACGATGTAGAAGAGAGTAATAATGTTAATATTTGTCCCACTGTTGATGGAGTGGGTTCCAGTAGACCTCGTTATAGTCACCAAGTCGTGGATTTTGGGAGTGATAGTGACGATTCTAACCAAGCCCCTTTGGCTAGTGATCATGCGGTGCCTAGTAGTGAAGTTGAGCTGACGGATGAAGAGGAGGAGGAAGATGATATTCCGCCGGGTGATATTGAGATTGATAAAAGGAGGCAAAAGAAAAAGAAGCCAATTAATTTGGACTTAGTTGATTTTGATAGTGTGTTGACGGAAGAGTATTTGCACTGTATTCGTCGTTTATCTGGAGCGCCAAGTAATGTTAAGTTGTTGTTGCATCAGAAGGGCGACCGTTTGTATTCGCCACCCGATGGGTTTCATACGGTATTTTTGGGGTACTTGACGTGCACATCTCAGATTACACCGCATCCCACCTTGTTGAAGGTTTGCGAGGAGTTCAAGATAGGGTATAGTCAGCTAACTCCCACTGCTGTTCTGGTGTTCCAGGCGTTTCATTTTAGGGTGGTTCGAGTAGGTCTGCCTGTGACTGTGAGTTTGTTCAAGGCGTTATTTACGTTACATCGGCCCACTAAGATGCCTTTCTTTTGTTTCCATCCTCGCGTTCCCTACCAATTCGTGAAGAGTGTGAAGTTATCCTTGGGGAAATGGAAGACCCATTTTTTTTTATGTGAAGGCTCCTACTTTCGACGCCCCCGTAGTTTGGAATCTACGTGCGAGAGTTTCAAGATAACTGCGAATATGGTGAAGAGGATAGAAGAATCTAGGTTGTGTGATGTGGAATTTGTCCCGAGGTTTTTGATCCCAAAGGCGAAGGGTCAGCATCGTATATCCTTTTGTTGCCTTGACTTGTGATTTTTTTTTTTTTTTTTTTTTTGTAGTTCTTTGGTAGTGTATACTTCATGTCTCTTATGTGTTTGTTATCTTTTGTAGATGGGGGTATCACCTTTGCGGCACTCCGAGCTAAGGCGAATGGGACGTCGAAGAAGGCATCGAAGAAGGTTCCTTCTACATTGGGAGGTTCTTCAAGTGGTTTGCCTCGTGAGGATGTCCATGTAGAAACTCCTCAAGTAGTCGCAGATGACCGTAGCAGTGCTGGTGAAGTGGATGGGCGTCCACTGACGAGGGATCGCGGCAAGGGAAAGAGGGTGGATACCGAGTATGTGGTTGTGCCTAAGCGTCCAAGGGTAGACCCAGAGGAGACCTATGCTTTCCATGGTGGGGGAGAGAAACAGTTGTTTAGCTATGGCGTGAATCGTGACGGTAAGGAGTCGTACTGGGATGTGTCGGACTATGATCTGCCTATGTTGAGTACCGAGGGATTCGTTCGGGAGTATGACCCTGCTCGGATGTCTGGTAAGGGCCCTTCTCACATGTTGGGCCAGCCCATTTAGGTATATCAATTACAAAACCGAAAAACCCTCCTTATTATTCTGCCATAAATCACGCCCGTAATCCACTCCAACATCGTCGTCTTCTTCGTCCCGCTTTCACAAAGCCCATCCAACAATGGATACTGTTCTTGGGGAAGACAGTAATTAGAGGTTACAACCATATTTTTTTCATTTACGAAAACCCAGTTATTCTTGATTTGTGTCTCTGCAAGATGGTTCAAAAATCAACAGCGAAGAGTAAATGATTACGGTATTTCGTTTTTTGAGTTAAATCGATTTTTTGAATATTGCAAGTAATTTACAAGAATGTTCTTAATTTTATTCTGCATTTATTTCTCGGAATGGGCAAACCATTACAGGAAGAAGAATGTCGAAAATCAGGGCCTGACATTATGGAATTAGATCCTGGTGAGTTATGAATTCAGTAATCGATATATATGTGTCGTTAACTTATGCTTGGTTGTTGTCAAAATATTCATTATTACTGGTTTTTGTGATATGCATCTTTAAGCACAAACCAATGTGTATGTTTTGTTTATCAATTTTTGACTACGAATATTAATATGTTGGACCTATACAGGGAATGTATGGTTTTTAATGGATATGCGTTGTTTTATAGTTTCTTTTTTTTGTTTGAGGATATGCGATGTTTGAATCCTTTATGTTAAGTTTTGAACAATGTTGTATAAAGAAACTACTAATTGGTTATTGAAGTTGTATTTATACATGAAAATTAAACGGGTGGATTAAAAATATGTGTGGTGTTCAGATTGTGAAGTACAGTGTGGTTATATGTTTTATGTTGTGTGGATTTATAATCTAATTTATTCCTTGAATTTTCTACACAAACTCATTCTTTAAACAAGTTCAGAGCTGTCAGCAAACTGTTCAACTTGACAACAAAACCAACCACAAGATTACTCTTGTAAAGAAGAAGAGAAATCCCTGATTAAGTATTCTCGAACAAGTTCAGAACAAATTGTCAGAACACTCGAGGCAATTATTTCCTCAACTCTATCACAATATCCTCAATTAAATAGTTACTCAAATGATATCTGTTGCAAAACCATCAAGCAAAATAGACAGTTCTAATATTTGCATTGACTCAAGAATCTGGCACAAGTGCTAGATCTGTAGAACATAAAATGCTATCAAGTATCTAATATCATTTATGCTTAAGAAAAAGTATTAAATAACATCTCCATCACCCAACAAAAGTGGTAACAAAGAAACTTTTAATTATTGAGGAATTATATCAAACACCTTGACTGCGGCACCCACAATTGGATATTTTTTTTTGTATGCATACAAGAGTAGATTGACTGACCATTCTCTTACAAGGAATGTCAAATGCCTAACAGAAAAAGCACATGCTGATTTATTGCCCCAAATAAGTTTGCGAGAAAAGGAGTTAACAATGGATGATGATTTTTCAAAACAAATGATCGATGATTAATATTGGAGGAAAATATCGAACAAAAGAATCACAGGATGATTTCTTGCACCAAAAAAGTTTGCCACACTGGGAGTTACCAATCGAGAGTTTTGCAAAAAATAAAATAATCGATGATTAATATTGAAGGAAAATACCGATGATGAATCTTGGTTCTTTTTTTCTTAGAGGAACGATCTTTAATGAATAAAGGGGATTAATGGAATTAGATTTATAGTTTAAGAAGAAGAAGAATTAGTTTTGACGTAATGTTGTATCTAATTCGATATGATTTAAAATTTGTTGATTTATAATTATTAATTTTTCCATTTTTTTTTGAAGTTTAATTGGAAGGGAGTTTTATGTAATTTTATTTGTAACCCATGGATCGTACATTTATTTGTTAGGTACGTACTAATCTTATGTGTAATATTTTTATTGGCTCATAATGGTCCGAGAAGTACAACCCTCTCGGACCCTAGACAACCCCTAGAGTTAATGAGGGTAAAAATTGAAAAATAAGCAATTAATGCAGCATTCGAATTGTAAAGTGACACATAATATGGAAAAAATCCGGCGTTGACTTTTCAATTTCTTTTTCTTTTTTTTTCCGGATTTTTTCACCGGTTTCCGGCGTTGACTTTTTTTAGTGGCTTCAAAAGCTTTTTTGTTTTTTTTTTTTTTTTTTGGGGGGGGTTTTTAACCCCCCCCCCCCCCTCTTCAGCCATGGATCCCCTTACTAAACGTTGACCTTAATTGTGCTGTCACTGACAGTAAATTAACATAACAATGACAATTAATTAACGTATTGTACTGCCGTTGACAATACATTTATGTAATTGTTCTGCCGTTGACATTAAATTAACGTAATATTATTATTTTTTATTTTTTGTTATTTTTTTTAATTTGTTGATTTGATGACAAGTCAACGTAATTATATTATTGTCGTTGACGGTAAAATAACTGTAAACACAATAATATTACTGTCAACCACATCAATATTATTATTTTGTTTGTTTGAGTTAATATTATTGTCTATTGTTGTAATATTACTGTAAACACAATAATATTATTGTGGTATTGTTGTAATATTACTGTAAACACAATAATATTATTGTGGTTGGCGGTAATATTAATCTCTAGCACAGTAATATTAACACAACAAAACTCATTATTATTTTGTAATAGAGTAATATTACTATGTTGACCGTTCAATAAATGTAAACATAATAAAAAAGCCAAAAGAATTAATATTATTGTGAGTGACAGTAATATTACTATAACAACAGTAATATTACCGCCAACCACAGTAATATTACAATAATAGAAAATAATATTATTACGTTACTCCGTGAATAACTCAAACAAACAAAAAAATCCAAACAAAATAATAATATTGATGTGGTTGACGGCAATAATATTACTGTGTAAAACTGTAGTTTAGTTAATTTTACTATGTTTAACAGTAATATAGTCAATATTACTGTCAATCACAATAATATTGCTGTTTAAACGAAAAAACAATGTTACAGAAAGAAAAAAAAAATTGAAAAGTCAACGCTGGAATCCGGCGGCAAAAAATTTTTTTTTTGAAAAAAACCAATTTGGGTTAAAATTGAATAATTTGTCAAATTTGGGGTCAAATTGAGGTTAAATTAAGTTAATGATGAAATTAGAGCATATTAAAATATGAAGGGATATTTTAGTTTTTTATAAAAATCTCGACCATGTGTAAACTTATTGGTAAATGAATTTTTTCTCTGAATCTCTTTATAAATAAATAGGCATTGATGGGCTTATTTGTAATGACCCTAATTTTATAATGAACTAGTAATACACCCGTGCGATGCACAGGGTATTCATCGTAAAACAAATATTGAATAATTAAAAAGGTTCTCGAAATAGTAATATTAATTGTTAATAAGTAAAAGAAATAAATAGAAAATATTCAAAAATAAAACTAATTTGTATGGTGTAAGTGATGAAATAAGTCGATATAAGTGAAAAAAATAAACATCGAAGGTTTTAATTTCATATACAAAAGATCGAATATATAGTAGGTCCCAAACTTGTACAACCACAATGACATGAAAGTTGAAAACTTGATTTGTTTGATACCAACCGCCCTAAACCCATGCAACAAATCCGATACAATGCAACTGTATAATGGTATAAAATCATTGTACAAAAATTACCAAAACAATACCAATAGAACTGACCTGCATATGTTGTACAATGGTGACACGAAATATGTAAATTGTTACCAAAACAATACCAATATCACTGTTTAATGGCATAAAATCATTGTAATAAAATTATCTTCATGATATATAGTGAGCGGAGTCCATAGCAAGTTCCTAGTACAATTAAAATAAACCTACAAATGAGAAATAACAAAACATATAAATAATAGAATATAAAGGTGGTCAATGAATATTGTAATTTTTTGTATATAGAATTACCTTCATATACGCTGAAAAACTTTCTTGTATACAACATTATTTGTAACATTGGTCCTATCACCAGATTCCGAGTTAAACAAAATCTATATGCCACTTCGACTCTTAACTCTCGAGAGTGCGACATAGAGTTGCATGTGACTGAAAACAGGTCTCGGCAAATACAGACCCACGTGAGAAAGAGTCTGTCATAGACTTTTATTGATTGTCATTGCGAATGATACCATCAGCGGAAACTGACGTTGCTGGAATTTAATAGGCAATGTAGAGTTGGACGGTACCAAAGTCATTCTAGGAATGAACACCAAATCACCAATATGTTTACCGGATAGGAACCTGGAGTTGAAAACGTGTTTTCCCATATTAACAACCTAAAGCCTTGTTCCATTGCACAATCCTCTGGCCTGATCAATATTTCTGATGAGCATAACGGGAATACCTCTTTCCAATGTCAACTTATGCGGTGGAATTCTGGAGTATGATATTTTTTTGAGAAACGCGTGTGAGTATATATCTGCGTTGACATCCGACAATAACTCCTCCTTGCACATACTATCGGAGCTGAAATAGAGCTTCTCCTCTCCAGTTATGATCGACAAAAAATGATCGTTCACAAAACCGACACTTTCATTAGTGGGTGCAAGAATTGCTCTGCCTTCGAAATACTCGGGAGTGAAAAGGTTGGTCACCAGATCGGGATAGACAAATTCTATAAGATCCAAAAAGGGATATGAAGAATTCCGAATCTGCATGTCATCGGGAATTTCAAATGCGGCATCACCGTCATTTACCTCGCCACCATCGCCATTGCCGATTCTCAATATCTATTTCGCAAATTCTCTTATTTCATCTGCATTGGCGGAAGAGGAGGACAACTCAAGTCTCATGTTCTTGTTCAACTTCATAACGTTACATTGTATCAACAACGGTGATGAATTGATTGTATCATGAACAATGTCTTGTCTCAACGCTTTCAACACAACTGGCAGAATTTGCCGAAAGTCCCCTCCAAACACTACAACCTTGCCTCCGAATGGCATATCTTAATCAAGTATAGATTTCATTGTTTTGTCGACTGCTTCGAAACAGTACATGTTCATCATCGGTGCCTCATCCCATATGATTAGCTTTGCTCTAGACAACAATTTTGTCTGTGGGCTCTGTTGTTTGATGTTGCATGTGGAGTTTTCATGTACAATTATTGGCAGTCCAAATCTCGAATGAGCAGTTCTGCCACCTGGAAGTAGAGGCGAAGCAAAACCACTGGAAGCAACATTTATAACTATTTCGTCTTTTGAACGGATAACAGCCGATAAAGTTTTCCATACGAAAGTCTTTCGTGTTCCTTTATGCCCATAAAGAAAGAACAGTCCACCTATGTCTTTTGTAACAACATCCATGATATAATCGAACACTTTTTAATAAATAGTTTCCTCCATTGAGTTCTAACAAATATTTGATAAAAAAATTCTCCAAATAATAAAATGAATGGTTGATATGCAATACAAAGCAGTAGAAAACTATTAAATAAAAAACTATTTCGTATAGTATAAGTGATCAATTAAGCCAAAATAAGTGGAAAAGTTAAAAATCAAAGGTTTATTTACCGTATACAAAGAGTGAATACACCGTTGGTCCCAAAATTGTACAACCATAACGACCAATTAATTCAAATTCTTAATTTGATCCAAACAATTATTGTTATTGCGTTTGATAACAACAACCCTAACGCATGTATCTAATACAGTGCGAGTAACATATATATTTTGTACAGTGGTCATACGAAATAACAAACAATTACCAAAACAACAACAATATAAATGTTTAATGAAATAAAATCATTTTACACTAAATTTACCTTGATAAAAAATCTCGAGTGGAATCGATAGTAAGTTCATAGTACAATAAAAATTACAAATAACCATACATATAATTAATAAAAAATTAAAGGTTGTTAATTAATAATGTATACAATTTTACGTAGTTGCCTTAATATATGATGACAAGTTTCCAGGTGTACCACATTGTTTGTAACGTTGGTCGAATCCCCAGATTCATACTTGATAAAAATCGTACATAGGGGTTATTTAATTGAACATGTTGCACACCAAATTTGGATAAACAAACTCTATAAGATCCAAAAAATGAATCGAAAGAATCATGAATCGGCATGTCATTGAGAATTTCAATTCCAGTACTGTTTTATTAATATCAATCTTAATCATAATCCTCAATTTATTTTATGCTACACCCAATAAAATACACCAGGTAGATCTTTACCATTCATATGCGCACAAATATAAAAACACATACATTGGTGTGTGGATCCAAGGTAAAAGAATCACCCAGTGTAGTCTTCATCGGTTGTAGCAGAGAAATAACCCATAATCCTCGTACTAATACTAATACTAATACTAATACTAATATTAATACTAATACTAATACTAATACTAATACTAATACTAATAATATTATTACATATATCATATGATAATGCTAACTTTAATATACTAATGTCAATACTAATACTAATATTAATATACCAATTACAAAAACAATACTACTACCAATATCAATACCAATACCAGTACCAATACCAAAACCAAAACCTAAACCTACACCAGCACCAGCACCAACACCTACACCAACACCAACACCATTACCATTACCATTACCATTACCATTATCATTACCAATCACATTACCATTACCGTTACCATATCCC
>NW_012193250.1:4488155-4557820 GCF_000504015.1 Erythranthe guttata | reverse complement strand
TGTTATACAATCCTAATATGATAATGCTAATACTAATATGTTAATGCTAATAGTAATATGATATTTCTAATACTAATGTCAATTATAAAAGGCTAATGCCAATGCTAATCATGATTATCATCCTAATCTGAGTTTTAATCATAATCCTAATCCTAATAATGATCATGATCATAATCCTGAACTTCATCCTAATCATCATCTCGAAATTAATATTGACCGTAATCTTAATGTTTATCATAATACTAATAGGAATACTAATATTAATATTAATACTAATATGCTGATGGTAATTTAATGTTAATTTTAATATACTAATGCTAATTCTAATGTTAATTCTAATACTAATGTGGTCATGGTAATAATAATATGCTAATGCCATGCTAATACTAATATTAATATGCTAAAGCTAATACTAATACTAATACTAATAGACTAATGCTAATATTAATTCTAATGTATATGAAAATATTATTAGAAATACTTAAACTCGATATTTATTAGAAAATATTATATACTCTATTATAAGTAACATATTTAATTACATATTGGGTACATATTATAAATTATTTACACTTTTAAGAAATAAATATATACAAATCGAAATTGATTCCATTAAAACATAGCAAGAGTTAGCAAATAAGAACATAATATTTGATTCAAATCGAAATTGATCTACATATAATATAAAAAGATGATTGCATGCATGAATGAATGACATTTGTCATACCCATTGCTTATGTGTATCTTCAAATTAATTAGGTTGAGTTCAATTGCTAATGTGTCATCTCCAATTAATTAGGTGTATTACTCAATTGCTTAGTTGTTTTCTATATTAAGTATTTGCTTTAAGTTTATCCCCTTTTTAGATTTTCACCATCAAACACATATAGTATTCTTATTACAATAATTTATATTGCATGTTGTAACTTGAAAAAACTAATGTATATATTACAATTGAAATGAAATTTCTCAAATCTGAGTGATTATATAGCATATGAAACTATATCCTAGTAGTTGTTAGGATGTTTAGATACCATGAGAGATAGACGCTAATATTTTACAATTCACAATGTATACATAACTATTAGGCAAATATTTTATATAAATTATTTTTGTTTTATGTTTTAGAAAACAATAAAAACTATACTTTTGATTTACATATAGACACAAATACAATTTAAAGAAGCTCGGTATTCATGTTACCTTATACATACCATCGTTAAAATGGCCTCATTTAAGATTGTATTATTATAGTGTTAAGGTAGTAATTTATTCAGAAAAATTAAGATTGAGCATAAAATATAAAATTATAATGAATGTAAAATATGCAAACTATAAGAAAATAAAATAAAACTCCAAATTTAAACTAATGAAGAAAAAGTACACAAATTGTTTGTCTTTATTGTTTACAAAAAAAAACATTCAAAAGATGATACATGTCAATTGTGGTGAAACTTGTGCATACAACAATATTGTCCAATCCTCATTTCCAAACAAAAGAAAAATAAGAAATCTTCGATTTCCACGTTTCCACATACAATCAAGGTTGTAAAAAGCTGTAATCGGGTCAGAGGCGGTTAGGGACTGACTCACGATTAATCGGTGTGGCGGTGATAAATCGAAAATAAATCGATTTTTAAAATTTAATATAATATATTTGTAGGTATTATTTATAAATACTCAAAATATAGATAAAAAGATATTTAAACATAGTTATATCTCCATCATATATATATCCTAATAACATAATAAAAATTTAATAATAATAAGATCATAATATATAAATACCCTTATAAACTATAAATAAAAGGCATTTTTTAAAAATTACATACATTCCTCGCATACATCATTAGTTCCTTAACAATAATAGTTAACATAAACAAAATGAAGCATAACTCATATTTCTTTATTAAAATTCCAACTTTTTTTTTGAATTATAAAAAAAAAAAAAAAAAAACATTGATTTTTGATCGATTTTTTCCACCGAAGTTTGACCCGCCTTAAAGGTATGACCGCCTCGGACTGCTTCAAATCGCCTAAAACCGCCTCAGAGGCAAAAAAAAAAAACGATTTTTCAAACATTTAAACTATAATCGTAAAGGTTTTGGACCACCTCCGCCTCGGAGACCGATTAATCGGCCGCCTCGGGCGATTTTTAGAACATTGCATACAATACATGATTCAGTGTCAATTTCTCTCATTTCTATTTGACAAAACAATAAGCGATTTTGGGATAATAAATATATAAGTCAATTAAATTAAAAACTAAATACAAACTTTTACATAAAAAAATATTCATGAGAAATGTTACTGAATAAAAAATAAATAAATAAAATTACAAAAATTATATGCAAATGGTAACAATGTAGCACATGTGACATAAGTTGGATTCGTAAACAACATCTGCAAAAAATACATAAAGAAAAAATATTAGCATAGTTCTTCAGTTAACTAAAAATATTAAACTAATTTAAACCATCTAAATTAAATTATAATACGATAAGTGCATGAAATCAATTGAAAAAAAATTGCAAAAATAAAAAATAAAAAATAACGAAAAACAAAAACAACTCGAATGAAATGGGTGAAGAAGAATAGTGTAGGGTGAAAGAAATAGATGAGGGTTTATATAGTTTTGATAATTATATAGTAATTAGGAAAATTTTAGAATTCAAATTTCAAATGACATGATGATAGGTGGAAAAAGAAAAAAAAAAGTAAGAAATCAAATCAATTAAATTCGGATGATTTGATTTATATTGATTAGGAATTGATTTTAAAATATTAAACAATACTTATAGTTATTGATATATTTTCCTTAAACTAACTATATTAATTAAATTTAATCATCTTAAATAGGTAAGGAATCAAATTCCATATCATAAAATGCGTATTCTAATTTTAGAAAATTTTAAATTACATAAAACATACACACGGTTTTTTGGTTTTTTGTCTTTTTTTTTTGTATTTTAATAATAAAATTATAAATTTCATAATATATTATTAATATGTTTATTTAAAATCGAATTCTAATGCATTAATAAAATACATTAATGTAAAATTATAAAATTATATTAATGGAATTTAAATGATTGATTAATGCAATAGTACACAATCGGATGATATAATTCGTAAAGATTAGTAATACTGCATAAATTTAAATTAATATAATTTCCAAATTTATCTATATTAATTTAAATATAAAAATATGGGAAAATTATTAATACTACATTTACCTATCTACTTTTGTTTTTTTTTAAATTATTTGTTTTATATATAATATTAATTTATTACCTATCTACGCTTTTTTTTTTCTAACTTTGATTGTGTATTTTAGTTTTATATATAATATAGATAAAAGCAAAAAGTCAAATTATTATAAATAAAAAACGGAAAGATGGCAATATGGCATCGAGCAATATAATATTTATCTACCGGAAAATAATTGGTATGTAATGATTTTAAATGAATCTCGTTTCTATGAATATTGTTACTAATATACATATAAAGCTACCATTTATTTTTCGTAATTTGATCTAACATCGGGGGTTGACCGTAATCTACCATATAATTCTTAATTACAAACTCACTCACGTTGCCATTTTTTCTATTTCCAATTAGGTGATTTTCCCAATGAAACTGTCCCAAGTTGAATTTATGTTGTAATGATTAAGAAGGTTTTGGGCAAATTGTGGAGAATAACAATGATACTGACATTTTTTTTGTGCCTGATATAGTCTTCTGCGTATGGCACCAAAATCAGAGTTTATGGGAATTGGAATTCAATCCAGAATCCGCCATCACTCCCGATTTGAATCCTCTTCAAAATTCATTTGATTGGTCAAAATCAGTTTTTTTTTTAAATCCAATTGCCAAATTTATCTCCTTAAGATGATATTTATATATATATATATTTAATTTTGAAGTTTGTGACGCATAGTGGGTCTTTTCTTTATATTAGCAATACTATATAGGGGTTGTATTATAATTTCTACAAAGTTATGTGTCATTAATGCAATTAAAAAACATAGTTATGTTCTTAAATTGGATAAAAATTAATTTTGTGTTATCTTGTTTATGTCGATAATAAAAAAAAATCTAATGTTAATATGACTTAAATTTGATTACAGGAAATACATAGTAAAATAACTAAGAACTTAAATTTAATAATATGTTGATTGTAAAATAAATAAGAATATAAATCTTTAGTTCATATGTATAACATCATATATAACTCATATATGTATAACATATATGATTCGTCACTGGGGTCTAACACGTTTGATACACTCACAACACCGCCAAGAAGATATGGTAGAGTCATTCCAATCTATTGTATCAAAATTAGATACACAAAAAATATGCATGAACTCCTCGCAATCCACACAACTGAAAAAAAATGTAAAACATACACATTGTTCCCCAAAAACGAAGAAGGCAATTTGATGCGTTTTTCGATTTGAGACTTTTTCATGTCTTCTTGTAGTACCACATCTTGCATTCCTTCATGAATTTCGGAAGATAAATCTTTCCGCAAACGACCTAATTCGAATATCTAATAAAAAAGTAAAATTAACAATTAAGTATGAAAGATAAAGGAAATTGGTAACTATTAAACGGAAAACCATACAAAATATATATATAGGGTATAAACAATCAAAAATTACGGTATAAACTAATCGAATATTAACTAAATAATGAAAGAATGGAATTAGAGTATACAACCTTTTTTCTTGCCGTGTGCTTTGTTATATGAATGAGAAATAATGGATGTGGAGTGAGGTATTTATACTTAGGTTTTATGTAATAAAAGGTAAATAGTATACATATTTAAGGAAATCGGTTATATGCATTAAATTGATACAATTAAAATTATTTTATTTTAGAATATAAGAATAATAATTGAATATATTATGGATTGAGGAATATATTGTTACTAAAATAGTGTGAGATTTATTAATTATAATATATAATTACATATATATATTACGGATTTTAATTGGTATTAGATGACAAAATTAATCATTACCATAATAATCTATATAATATTAAGGAAATATATAATTGTCAAAAAAATGTCATTTTCTAATAAAAAATGACAAAATTAATCATTACCATAATAACCTATATAATTTTTCTTTTAATAAAAAGAAAGATTTTCTAATTGGAATAAAATAAAATATTAATAATATTTCTTTATTAAATATAAAAATATTTTTACTACGCAACTCACGTAGTATGAATATATCTCTATTAATAGAGTGGTAATAACTAATAATTGTCCTTAATTATAATAAGAATTCCTTAATTTCTTAGTATACACTTATTGAAATTAATTTCTTAACGTAATGTATGCCGTAATTTAGGTATTAAATTTATAATAATATACAATTAATTACAATATAATTAAATCCGTATTAATTTAAAACTATTAATTCCATAATAACTTCCATAATTTCGAATAAATATCCACAATTTAAGATCACTACCGTAAATAATATGCATTGATTCCAATTTACTAAATAATGTTTGATTTATTCCGATTCTTGCAATCAAATCCGATTTTGAAAGTGAAGTTATTTATGGTATATGTAATGACATATGGGCAATGACTGGGATGTCTACATGGACGCCTACGTGGATGACAAATGTCGAAATTCTAGGCTATGAGGGTTTCAATTTATATATTATATAGATTTTATTTTATTTTTTAAATTGTATTTTACTGGTTTTAATTTATAAAGTATGCGAATGTGAAGAAATTTTATTCTCCGAACGTGCACAACACCCGCGGCAGAGTACAACTTAATGATTTATATATTTATATATATAAATATATAAAAAGAAATGTTAATTACTAATTTAAAATTATGAGAATTTTGAACATTCTATAAACAATACATGACATAATATTACTCAAAATGAGAATAATATAATCGTAAATACGAATAATGAATAAATCTCTATCGTATTTTACTTTTACCGATAAAAAAATAATTCTATTCAATCGAATTAAACCTATAAAAAAAAATCACAAATGGAGGGCTTAACCCCAATTTTTATAAAGTTTTCATCTCTTTTTTGACATTCCATTGATCTACCTATTATTCCCACTTTAATAGCAACAAAAGTATGTAACATGCCACATGCTAATTAGAATAAGCATAAACATTATATTAGCCCACAAAATTAAAAAAAATGTTACTAATAATTTTATTACAATACATTATTAAATAGGAGCATATATTTACCGAAACGGGGATTGGCAAGATTGCGATCTTCGTATTTTTTTTAAAAAATAGATGCTTTCGCAAATCATTTTATGTTGCAAATCATAAGAGTACTTAATTGCAAATACAACACCTGTGTAATTTTTTAATACAATAAAGAAGCACAACTTGTGAGTGAGATGTCCGATTACAAAGGGTTGGTATTTGTAATTAACTCGATATCGCAAACTATTAGGGGTTGGTGACGTGGACCAATATGAATTGTCTCGTCTTAAAATTTATTGATGGCCCATGTAGAAAAAGTTACATGTACACAAAGGTTTAATTGAACATGGTAGGCATGTGAATGTAGACATAAATCATGTGTCATCCATGTGGTTTTAATTTAACCCCTTTTCCATTTTTATTGCATTAGCCCATTAGTTAAGCTATAATTACCAGATTTATTCTTGTAAAAATAAATAAATAAATAAATATATATAAAAGCATGTGCAATAACTTAAATGAAAATTTTAGATGTGAAAACTTAAAAAGTAAATTAAAAACCATCATTATAAACCACATGCACTTAACTGTCTGTTAATTATAAGATTTTTTACAGGGTGTAAGATAATTATTTATGGATCTATTGGGTTATAATAAAAAAGCTGACAACTAAGTGATTACATTATTTTTACAGCAAGGCTACACCTTAGCTTAATTGCCCTGTTAGAGTTTGTTAATTACTTTCTACGCTCTTAATTAATTATTATTTTTTTAGCTTTGCATAAGTATTAAGAATGATAATAATTGTGTCTTAATTTTCAAAAAAAAAAAAAAATATTTAAATGAAAAATAGTAAGTATTATATTAGGGGTTTTTTATATTTTATTTTTTTTATATAAATAAAAATACCTAAATTGGGAAGTATTTTGCTACCAATTACAAGTATTATAACCACTCCTTTGGAATTGTCATTATTCACTAGACAAAGAATATGGGTTGAGGGCCTCACCCATGTGGACTCGAATAATTTACAACACTGCAAGATTAAATTTCTATGCTAAAAAGGTTTTCCCAATCTATTTATAATATAGTAATTTATTCAAAAAAACATTTGCTTTGTTTTTTTAGTTGTATAAATGATTGTTTATACTTAATAAATTAACATGTAATGGTTGATAAATTCTATTTGGGACTAAACTTTAGGACATGTTATAGGTTTTGACATTTGATTGAAAATCTTACAATGCTTGTTTTCTTCCAATTATATAATTATTAGTAAAATACAATAGATAAATCAGAAAGTCAAATCATGAAAGCCACAAAAGTCTTACGTAACAATGCTCTTAATTAACATTTATATAATTACTTTCACATTAATTATTAACCACCAAGAAGATATTCCAATTCCAAGAGAATCTAATTTATATATTTCAAAAATTGATATTTATGAAGTAGTCAAGAATAGGAAAGCTTATCCATTTGTCACTCACATCATGGGATTGTGACATTAGTAACAAAGTTAAATATTGCACCGTAGCAAGCTTTACTTACCTGCTTTAATTTTCCCTTTTTTTTTTCTCAAAAAAATTATGGAGAAGTGGTCACCCCCCACCCCCACCCCCACCCCCACCCCCCTCAGTGGTGGGCTGTCATTTGGTTTGAAGAGTCAGATAAAATTGGGCTTTTAGAGTGGTTTACTTTGTTTCATATGGGCCCCAAAATAGTGACCTATACATAAGCACTTATCATTTTCATGGGCCTCCCCCATTTTACTTTCACAAGAGTTACTGCTTCACTTTTTTCAGATGATGGGGGTGGGGGGTATTTTGGGGTTTTCGTTCTAGTCTGACTGTGTGTGTGTGTGTGTGTGTGTTTGTGTGTCCAGTTTCAGTTGTTCTGCAGCAGTAACAGTTAAAACTATGAACTGCATCTCTTTCAATCCAAAGACATAATCAAGAATCAAGAGACACTGGTTTATTGCACCACAACAAAACTTAGAAAAACTCAACCAACAAACCATCTCAGTTGTTGTCAATAATACCCATCTCCCTTCGTCTCAAATCCAAAGCCATACGCTCGTTCTCGAGTTTCATCCTCTCGATTTCGATCCTCATAATCTCCAATTCCCTATCCTTTTTCTGACAAAACTTCTGCCATTTGAACCTCTCTTTCTCCAGTTCCAACATCTGCTCTTCTATATGCACTCTCTGCTCCTCTATCTGCAGATTCCAGCTATTCGCGGTCACCGTATTCATTTTCGTCGTTCCGCCTTCAAAAGCTACCACTTTATCCGATTTTGAAGAGCCCCGGTGATGAAACTCCTCGTGCCCCCGACACGGCTTCACCTTCTTTGCAGAGTTCCCTTGCACGACGTAAGCCCTATCATCGTGAACAAGTTCGTTATCTTCTTGATCGACCTCTTCATTGTCTTCGTTCGAGTGATGCCTCTTCACTTCAGCTTCATCGTTCCTGAGTGCCAATCTTAAAGAGTGCTGCAAGTCTGGATCGGGCGGCAAATGCAACCGATTCCCGTTGTGGTAGGAGCACATTTCCTCGTAGTGCAAGTGCTTCGAGCTGAGAATCTTTCGCACCTCGTCTTTTGCCTTGGTTGAAATGTGGTCCATAACTTCTAGAAGGGAGGGATTCTCTACAACCTCGCAAGAAGTACCTCTTCCTAGAATCTCGTTCAGCCGCTTGTACCGTTTGTTGAGGTCGTTGAATTTGTCCTCGCATTGCTGCGGCGAAACGAAATGCCCCCTTTCTGCCATGACTTTCGAAACGGACTTCCATTTACCCTTTTTCTGTAAGTTTGCGCATTTTCTCTTCGAGGTGCCACTGTATTCTGCTGCCTCCTCGCTAATGTAGGAAACAGCTGTGATCAAGAGACGCACCATAGCGTCGGTCCATTTCACACGCTGCCACGGTGAAGAGGAAGAGGATTTCTTGCCTTTGGTTGGTTCTTCTGAGAAGCTTGGCTCTTCGTCTTCGCTTGGAGATTTGGGCATATTGGGTTTGTTGTAGTCTAATAAAGAAACGGGTTGATCTTCTTGAATCGTTCCGATTATCGGGAGGGGGAATTTCTCGTGTATCGTGGGGTAAATCATCGATGAAGACGAAGATCCTTGTTTAGGATGAGGGTTGTTGTGTTGTTGTTGTTGTTGTTGATGGTGATGGACTCGCATTGGAACTTGCGAATTGAAACCGATGTAAGAAGTGTTGCTCTGCATCAGATTTCTTGAAGACAGATCTCCTTCCATAATCCGCCAGTATTGTCACACAGGCTTTAGATCAAACACATAGCAGGCATTCATTCACCTTAAAACCTAAAACCACAAAATCAAATCCTGCAAAAATTAAAAAATAAAATCAATTTGCTTCGTCAAGAGATTGTTTGGCAAGATCCTGAAAACCCAGTGGTTCTATTCCAACAGCTATAAATCAATTTCTCCTTTCAATTTTAATTTTTTTCCCCCAGGCCTAAGAAATAAGAAATAACCACTTAAAGTTGCAAGTCATCAATTAAAATCTAACTAGTTTTGCAAAATTACATACAGCAGCTATCCATGATTTTGAAATAGAAAGCAAAAAATCAGCAATTAGCCAGAAAATTCCCCCCAAAAAAATAATCATCTTCTATTTAGCAAATACGCAGAAAAAAGCAAAAAATATGCAGAAAAAAGCGAATACCTTTTAGTCTGTCAAGAACTTCCTTCGAAAGCGATGAATCGCAAATCAAGATTTGAACTTTGGGCTGAAATGAAATGAAAGGAAGATGAAACTAAGTTGTTGTTCGGTGGCAAACGGCAAATCATTAACAGAGAGAATTGATTGAATAAGGGTTGTTGAAGATGCAATGTATGGGAGGATCCATGGGGCCCACACAAACAACAGAAGCACAACTTTTTCATATAAGACACGCTACAAACACACGCACCTCCTCCACACTACAAACAATTTGCTCAAAAGCTTATGTCAACACCAACTCGAGTATTTCTTTTTTGTGAACCTCCACTCTTTAAAATATAATTTCTACTCCCACTACTTTTTTGCAAGTTTTCGGGGATATGATTGGCACCTCATTTATAATATTTATTTATTTTTATTTGGGATTATATCATTAATTTTGTTGGTGGCAATAATTTGTGAAGTTATGTACAATTGATGAATTTTTGAATCTTAATAGTATTATTTGAACATTAATGAAATTTAATCTAGTTTGTTGATTTTTTTTTAAATCATGGATTTTCGGTTAGTAATAAAATGTTGTAAAAATTGATGTTTTAAGATATTAAAAATTGATTGTAATAAAAAGAAATAATATACATTTACGTATATTATATATAGAGGTGGTAAACGAGCTGAGCGGACTCGAAAAAGACTCGAACTCGAGTTTTCCATTAATGCTAACGGAAAATTGACGGAAATGACTAAAAATGTTGAATTTTTGAAATACGAGGGATCATGTATTTTAAGTGAACATGGGGACCAAATGCGACATTAGTGCAAACTTGACTTATATTTCCCTATTATATATCTTATTAGTAAGAGGCGCGTTTCGCTGGTTTTACGTTTTTGCGGTTAAGAGAAGTCGCCAATTTAAGGACTAGGGTTTTAGCGAGACCAACAACTGCAGTGAAATTCAAATCAAAGAGAAGAAAAAATGGGGAGCGAAGAGGAGAGCGCGGTGAAGGAGCCGTTGGATCTCATTCGTCTCAGCCTCGACGAGCGCATCTATGTCAAGCTCCGCCATGACAGAGAGCTTCGCGGCAAACTTCATGTATCTCGATCTCTCTCTTCCTTTGTATTTATTGTAATTATATGTCTGTCTGTCGGTGTTTTTTTTTACTGCGCAACTATGGGTGGAATTGAGATGAAACTATTGAGTTTCTAATTCATAACCGAGCAGTATTCTACAGTCGAGGAACGAAGAGATTAAGCAATATTTGGTGTGCGGTTGACGAATTTTGTCTTGTGAGAGATTAGGGTTTGGGAAAATTTTCAGGATTTTCTCGTTCCTCTTCGCTCCTTTTGTTTTTCTCTGTGTACATGTTGATTAGTTCCCCTTTTCATTTGACCTAGGTTTTGAAATTGTGTTCGCTCAAGCCGATTTATCAGCTTCGAGATTGTTGTGATTGTTGATATATCATTTGAAATAATACCTAACATACACTGGCAAAGTAACTGCTGGTTTTTCTCCGCAGTTTCACTTTCTAAATTTGAAATGGAAGTATTTGTTGAATTTGTTATTGTTATAATTAATAGATTATAAATTGTTCCTAGCACTTTTTGCTGCCTCGTTTTACAAGTTCATGGTTTACTGTTTGTTCTTGAAAATATAGGTACCTGATGTTCTTATCATGTGAATTTGGCAGGCTTATGATCAGCACTTGAATATGATTCTAGGTGATGTGGAAGAGATTGTTACAACCGTGGAGATTGATGACGAAACATATGAGGAAATTGTCAGGGTATGTTATCACTGCATGAAATTCTCCATTGTTACTTCTACATTCTTGTAATATTATCTGCAAGCATGTCAGAAAATTGCCCTTAGATGTTACTGTTTTGTTGTCTCAGATGACTTCAGATTTTAAGCAGTAAACAACATCTCCTACTAGAAGTTTTAGATCTATCCAACTATTGAAATATATGACATCATAACTCTTGATGTACACCAAATCTGCCTTAATCAAAACACCTTATATTTTCCAGAGAAATACTTTGATATTTTGTTGGTCATTTAGGATGTGAACTCTACTGGGCTGTCTGATATTTCAAGAAAAGTCAAAGTTTCATTTTATTGAACAATTCTAAGGTTCTACTGGAACCAACTTGAACTTGGTTTGCTACTAGTTTATGTTTAGGTCGAAAGTTGTTAACCGAAATTTGGTTTTTTCTCTTCTTCATCCGTCATAAGTTTAGAGTTATATATGGCAAGTGCTGGAGTTCTAAGAATACTAGCTGTGGGATAATTTTTCGAAATTGAAAGTAAACGGTCGTAACATGCTTATGTTTGAAATTTATGCTAGTCTCAAGTAGGCAGGCATACCCGTGAAGAGAACACTACCCAAAACATTCTGCTAATATGACTTACTTAATGTTCTGCAGTGACCAAATAAAAAAAATTCTTCAGTTATTGACTTGGAGAAGCTAGTTTATTATGTTATCTGCTATTTTCACAAGTGTCATTATTTAGGTTCTCACTTTTCAATCTTGTTCCAAATTTTTGGGATAATTGTTACCTTTGCAGACTACAAAACGCACAGTTCCGTTTCTATTTGTCAGAGGGGATGGTGTCATATTGGTTTCACCTCCATTGAGAACAGCCTGATGCAGAGCATGAAGTGCAGCTTCTTCAAGACGGTAACAAAAATGATTTCTTGTGAACTTGTGCATTTTCCATATTTTCTTATGATGTACCTTGGACAATGTTGTCGAACTTCTAGATTTTATTCTGTATTTCCTGTTACGAACAGTATCCAGTTAATGTTGGTCGGGATCAAGGTAAAAATACATAAATGTTTTCATGAAAGAGTTGCTACGGACGATGTTAATAATTCAGTGTTATCGTTGTCCCAGGTAATCGGGAGTAATTTTGCTTGAATTTTTCAGAGCTGAATAGGTAATCACATCACACATTAGAACCGGCTACTCCCACATCACACATTAGAACCGGCTACTACAACATCACCCATTTTGTACTATTTTGTTGGCCCCGACGATGTAAGTAATGTAATGTATAACAGGGCAAAACTTTCATTTGTCGTAGACCAAGTCTCAACAACTCTGTTTTGAAAAAAATAGATTTAAAAGAAACGAAAACAAAAATTATTGTACTGCCCCCAAAGGCTCTTTAAAAAGAATTGTACTGGCTAACGGGCCTGTTAAGGTTGGGCCACGGGCGGATGAAACAAGAACAAAAAGGATGCCCCAGTCTGTATTCTAATAGGCCTGTCGCGGGTGGCGCAAAAACCTCTAATGGGCTGCGGGCGAACAGGCCCGTGAGCAAAAACGAAAGCGCGATACGTAGTATAAATGGGCCTAACGGGCAAACAGCCCCATGAACAAAAGTTTAGGAAAAGTGGGCTTAGCGGATGGCCCAACAGCCTATCGTATAAATGGGCCTGACTGGTAAAGAGGCCCATGAACAGTATTGTAGGATAAGTGCAGTGGAATTTATGGGCTTAACGGGTGGCCAACCAGACCGGCCGATGAGCAAAAACTTGGGCCAGTCTGGAATTAAAATACCGGGCTTGGTGGGCCTTAAAAATTTCAGCACCATTTCAAATGGCAAAAACGTAAGACGATCAAGTCATATTTATTAATAGCTGAAACAATGATCATCCATCACTTTTGAAATCATATTTTGGGGTTAAAGTTGTGGATTTAGCTTGTTTGTTCCGGGACCGGGTTGTATTCAATCGAGAAAAGTGAAGAACACTGTCCTGGGTAAAAGTACAAATGAACACTAACAGCTTGATAGCTGCTGACACAATCATAGAGAACTTAAATACAGAACGACACTTGACAAAAATAAACATACCAACAAAATGAACAAAAACACACGCACGCACACGCGCACAAATACACAACACTGGTGGTGAAGTATAACAAAATTTCTCAGGAAAACAAAAAAACATGGGGAGGGGGGCTATGAACACTGACTGGTGGGAACACATTCTATCTCCAGCAAGGAAAAATGAATTAATACAGGAATACAACAATAATAGAGAGCGGTGAAGATATAATACAAGATCATCATCATCTGCGTCTTTGCCTTGAGAAACTTGGTGAGTTAAATGAATTTGTGCCTCTAAAGCTCCGGCTGGGAGAATCCATTGACCCTCTAAAAGAAGCATATGCTGCTTTGGCCGACTCTGGAACAGAGTCTAACGGAAGTGTTTCCACAAAGCATGCTGTATTGATCCTTGTCCTTTCAAGCTCACCTTGAAGTAGTTCCGAGCTGTACTGCTGTGCAAGAGCCTAACCACACACAAAATATGGACGACGTCAAGAAAAAAATGGATTACTGCGAATTTCCATCAAAGGTATATGAAAATAAAACACGTTTCAATAATTTGCATGTAAGATTCTAGTATTACTGGAACTTTGGAAGTTCCTGCAAATATGTGCAAGTGCAACTTTTGTTAATGTGAAATGCCAGTTCTATCCCCAGGTCAATTTTTAGCTGCTTTTTATCCAGGTAGTTTATGAGAGAAATTAGAAACTGCAGTGAAATTAGACGATGAATATCATATAACCCCCCACAAAGTATTACTCTTGACAATTCAATAGTAAAGGCAGTTGATTCTTAAGTTATTTTTATTTATTTGAAGAGTTTCCAGTATGCAGTTCAACTTAGTTACCAAGGTAAAACTGCAGGACTGTGGATAACCTTCCATCAAGGAATGGACAATCAATATTAACTTAGTTCAACTTCAATTTTTTTGCTGATTTATATGTTCAAATTTTCTGATGGTTATTCCTATACAACACAATATAGATTAGTCTCAAATTTCGATAGAGCATTGTACAGGGAAAATGGGTGAGCCAATAGTTTCTCATGCAAGAGAAATACTCGGATTGAAGAAAAATGGACAACTTAAGAAATATGAAACAGAGGTAAACATGAAAAGAGATTTAGAGGAGGAGAGATATTCTTACAATCAGGTCATCTGGTGATGCAGTTGATCCTGCCTGCCTGTCATCTGCAAGGACATCATCACTTCCACGTGTAGGCTTACGCTGATGACTTGGAGTTTCGACAGACTCTGTCACGGTTTCTATTG
The DNA here is from genome assembly GCF_000504015.1 of Erythranthe guttata. The sequence goes on along the minus strand of NW_012193250.1, from coordinate 4,542,816 downwards.
CCTTTTCTAACAGGACCCCTTGTAAAGACTTAAGAGATTCCCTTGCATCATGTGTGAAGTAAGGATTCAGTATGGTCTCAAAATATTCGAGCTGCAGAACAATGAGAATAATTAGCTGTCAAAAAGTCATCAGGAAAATGAACTAATGAACTACCCTATTTGTTTCTAGCAGGGTACTACACTTGTTTCATAAAGATCCTATAGGGGCAATTCCTTCTTTTGCTCTAACTGTGGACTGGCATCATACTCGTTTACTTCATAATTTCTTTCGGTATGATTTCCCTACAGTCGTTGCGAATTTCTATTTTTAAGTCCACCATTTTTTTTCAGTGCATGAAGTGGACTTCGAAGTTTCAGTATTGTTTGTCATCTCGAGCCATCAATGTTGGAACTCATGAATGGCATCTAAAAAAGTTCTTCGAAATGGATGGTTCTGTAGAAAATTCAGATGGAAAGGTATACTGCAAGTTACCTCAAGCATTAGCTGTGAAAAGCCATTTGGGTCCAATGCCCTGAGATCTTTGGTTCTGTTTTCGTTAAACAGACCAAGGAATATATCAATCAGGCCTTCAACAAGAATACCAAGAATCTTATCCAACAGAGGCTTACAGCCAGCAAAAACCTGCATAAAGACCAATCTTGTTCAAAGACGTAAAACTTGGAACTTTGCTTGTATTTGGAACAAGTCATTACAATGATGCATATGCTTTTGTCAAACTATATGGTTCTGACGAACTCTGACGAACTTCATGAGAAGTCTCTTCTTTGTACCAGAAACTTCAATACCAGAAAATAAAACAAACAAGTTTTCTTCTGTTCAAAATGTACCTCTGCGTGTACAGCTACTAAAGTATGAAGCAAATCAACTGCTGCATCTCTGACCCCCTGCAAGGTTTTTATGTATCACTGAGAACAAATAACACCTGACCTGGACTTGGTGAAATAAAACTATAAAAGGAGAACCAATTCCTTACTTTGACAGCAGGTGCTGCTCCCCATTGAACTCCAGCATCTAACAAGTAATTCACTGAAGCTGATCTGATAAAACTTGTCTGGAAAAATAGTTGCAGAAGAGATAAAGCGAGTTGGGTACAAAATTAGCAGCAGCGGACTTAAAACCCAACCAAAAGCCCAAATATAGAAGTTCACCCCTCTACAAAGATTAGGAGCATAATTCTGATATCCGAAAAGCATTACAACTTTTTCAAGGTAAAATACTTGAAGTAAGGCAATCCTAGACTTCAAATATTTCTAACTAGACATCTACCATCATAAAGGAATTGGATGTTTTTCATACAAACAATAATTTAATCATGCCTTTTCAGTTTCCGTTGCTGTCATCCTTTTACAAATGTCATGACCAAAAATTTTATTCTTGGAGGAGCTTTAACAAAGGGGGAAAAAAAAATTTAAGTTACAGATTATTTCAGAACGTGGAAAGGGAATCAGGTAGGCGACCGTAATGATCTGCTAACTGGAACATCAGCATCTTTTCAAAATCGCTTTAATGTTATAAAATTGAGGAGAAAAAACAAAAAATCAGTTGCGGCTTCAAAAAAGTTTAAAAATCCTTGAAAAAGGTGGCTGAGCAGCTGCAAATGCTTTAGCCATGTACTGATGTGTCCAACACATTAGAAAATTGAGAAAAATGCACCACTTCAAATTTGTTTAATCAAAACAGCCAGATAGCCAGTTGACTTCTGCATTTAAGATTTTGCTAAGATCCTAACAAATAGCTTTTAGCCGAAACTTTAACTACAAAATCACATGGTTGACTGGGAAAACATAACGGAAAAAAGATGCAAGACAAAAAGGCGCTTCAAATAAACAAACAAGACAAACATTAAAGTGCACTATTTAAAATAAAAGGATCTTCTAAGTCAACCAGACACAACCTTTCACATACCTTTGCAAGAGTATATTGTTCAATGACTTTCTCTTCGAGGCTGGAGAAAGACATAATAAGATCGTGCATGTCACTGTCCTCCTCATCTTTCTCCCTAAATTGGCAAATAAAAGACGGCATGTAACATTAACATTCGGATAGAAAAAAAGTAATACTAAAGAAAGACTTATCCCGTAAACGGAATCAATTTAACCACAAGTATTAATAAAGGAGAGAAAACAAAGGTTGTTTCTATGGACTAGTCTTTCCCAGAAGAAAAAAAATGTATGAATTTTTTTAATTGGTAACTCCATGTTTTTGAAGGATAAAATGCATGTTGTATAATTTACAATTCATGATTCATGTCTATTTGACAACCAGAAATGTACTGCAAAATCATAAAAAATAAATTCAACTATTGCTTTATATGTACCTAGACTGCAGCCAAATCTCTTTGTATTTTCCGTACAATTCAAGAGCAAGTTCGTCTTTGCAATATCCAATATTACTCAATACCATTAGCAGCTGTTGGTGTGGATCAACAATACTTCCAGGAAGAGGATCAACTGATTTTTCCAATACTTCGTGAGAATATCCATTTTGGAAGTGTGGACTCCCGATGCTTGACTTATTCTGTGTAAGCTCGGAGCCAATGTGCTCCAAATGACCTGTTTAAATTAACAGCTTTCAGTTATACTTGATGTGGAAAATACTCAAGACAGACAAAAGAACCAAGAGAAAACTTATATTATCCTCCGTACCAGCAAATTCGAGTAAACAGTTCAAAAAGGCAAGTCTAACTGATTCTTGGATTTCTTGAAGCTGGACAAATATATCTTCTGATTTTGCTGATTCAGTTTGCAAGGAAAGAAGCATCCTGGAAAAGGATGAAACTGTTAAAAGATACCGAACAATGTCCACCTTTCTCAAGAAAGTTCACCAGACATATAATTCTATTATTTTCTTGAAAAGGATATCACATAGTTATTATTTTCTTGAAAAGGATATCATTTTCATACCCTTTGGGTAGTAATGTACATGCATATACATCATATTCCAAGACATTTGAGGCAAATGAAGAAACCCGACTCAGATTTGTGCTCGGAAGCAAGGAGTTCAATTTAAAATGTTATCATACAATTTGTGCAAGAGCTCAAAAGGTAAGTTGCATTTAGTATCTGTAACTAGAGCAGTTACCCTTTATTAATCACATAAACACTCATACTCCAGTTTATAATGCTGAGATTGATATTCACCTTACTGCTTAAATCACAGATTGGACTGATGTTTTCCGTTTCCAGCATGTTTCTAAATAGTAAATTATATTCAAATCTTACTACAGTACTAACTCTTCGCTGAAGGTCCTTTAGAAGAGAAAATCCTCCAATAAAATAAAACATATCTATGTCTGGGGACAAACATCAATCTTCAGCCCATACCAAGATTGACAGACAACAAAATAATGGCACAGTAAAGCCACAGCTATCTCAGCCGATTCACAACCAGAAACAACTAAATAAAACGACTTACAATTTTTTTAAAACAACCCGTATTTTGATTAATTAAATCATGACAATCAAACTAATGAAGCAATGGGAGACAAATCAAACTAGACCCAACCGCTCACTTGAACATAGTTACGGCAAGTGGTTATCAATGAAATAAGGTCTTTTAGGTCTTAATCTTATTTATTTTTTTGTCACTCCATAATAGAAGATTTTAGAGGTTACAGATGAGAGTAACTCAAAAGAAATTGGTTCATTCTTCCCCCACCTTGTTTATCTATTTGCGAACTTCTTTGCTATTCACATAGAAATCTGGTACAAAAGGGGGAAAGGGCAGATGGAGAGAGAAGATGGATGAGGAATGTGGACAAGTTGGATAGGGGTACTGAGTTTTGGAGGTGCCGTTATCATGGTCTATGTTTTCATTGCATGAGGATGGGGTGGTGGGTGGGGAGGAATTTTTGCATCAAATAGTCCTTTCTGCATGAGTCAAACCATAAACAGGCAATACAAATCATACTAGTCGTTGTGCAGTGAAAGTGTATATAAGCCCAAACACTGCACTAATTTCTCATCTCTTTAGTTCTTCATCCTGTCACCTACGCCTTATAAGTCCAACCAGAGGAGAAAGAGAAAGGGAAGGAAGGAAAACTACTTTTTAGCAAACATGTTTTTATTACTTAATTCTCTATCATTAATGCTGAAAACATGCGAAATACTTAATTCTTTTTCGTTCTTCATCTACAAAATAGTCTTCATAACTCAGTATTATTATGTGCTGGGGTTGAATAAATTTTGATGCAGAAAATCTGAAATAACAAAGACAAACTAGAACTTAAAAACTCACTCATTGATTTGATCCATTGCTGAGATCATAACTGCACGGAATGCCAGAGGCAATGATGATATAGAATACGTTGACTTGTTTCTTTCTAGAATAGACACTGGGACCCATGACTCGTCTTTTGATATCTCATCTATTGAAGTACGCATCCATGAACAGAGCCTGTGTATGTAGATTTTTGAGATCTCAAATTCAAGTGTTTTCAACACTGAGACTGCAATCACGAAAATGAGAACAATGTTGACGATATTAACCTTGGGAAAAAGAGATTTTAGGAACATAATTTCGTTTTCCTTTTATTCTGCCTTTAAGCTATATCGTACCAGCAATTGGAGGCGCTGATTCTTTTGCTTCAAAAGCTTGGCTTGCTCTAGAAATATCCTTTATGGCATCATTCATATATGGACTGAGGATATTTGATTCTTCAAGATCACGAAATGTGTTGAGTACCTGTACGAGGAATTTATGCATAGCACATGAAAGTAATATCAATCAGGTATTTCATCTAAAGCCAATAGTACTTCTCAAAACAATGGACAAATTCAAGTAAATTCAGATCTCAGACGAGGATTCCTAATAGTAGAGTCATAAAAGATGAGAGCCATCAGAAGAGATCAATAGTGCCAAAGACCTCTATTAGCTAATTTCAGACCTTAGAGTTTTTATCTCCTACTACTGAACAATTTTTGCATCAAACATTTACAAGAAATGACATTTACCTTCGACTCGTATGCTGATAGCGTATTGCGTACCATCCCAGCAACTTCATCAAGAGAATCTCCTATTTTATCCTCAGCTTTAGTTGTGGAACTATTTGTGCTTGGATCGGCAGATACTTGGGAAGACTGAAGAAGAAAAGACGTTGATACACTATAAGACGAAATGAACTAAGACCAATGCTGATTTAATAGGAAACAAGTAAATGCATATCCTAGACCAATAGGATGAAGATAGACAAAAAACAATAAGAAAACAGTTTCTAAGTGAAATAAGAGATATATGATGGATTTCGTTTATGGAATGAGTTGCAGAACAACATGATGAATGGGAGCGACAGCACTTCCTTTATGAATATGGCTCATACCTTGGCAAATTTTCCACTGGACACTGAAAGTGCTACTTTCCAGAAGACTGGTACATGATGGACAAGTACAGCAGTTAACTGGCGAATATATCTACCCCTAAGAGCATCGAGTTCTTCACTAGTCATTTCTGATGGGAATAAATCTCCAAGTGGATGGGAGCTTGCAGCAGAGAGAGAGTAATCCACAGCAGACTGATAATTATACATAAAAAATGAATATCATTCACTAGAAGGCAACGAACTCCAAACAAATTCGGCAAACAAAGGCAACCAACTCCAAATAAATTTGGTAACAATCTAACATTTTGTACTTACAGATTGATTTATATCTTGCTGAATTTGCCTCCACTTCGCATCAGACAGCGCTTTTTCACGAAGCTCATTCTGCAAATTCTCCATTCTTGCTTCATGATCAAAAGTGCATTTCTCAAGCAAACCTCTCATTTTGCGATTCTGCAGCAGATTAAGACCAAAATTCAGCAGAATAATTCTCTGGCCATAATTAAGATACTTCCATTGAAAACTCAAATAATATGGTAGTTAGAAACACAAAAAATGTAAAGATATCAGTTTATATGATGTTCATAGTATGCAGATTGTAGATTTGGGTATATGGAGACAGGAAGATAGGTGCAAGAACTATTTCTGCAAGAACTATCACTTAGAAAAGCTTGGCAGCATTTAGCAAATATGATTTACAGTAAGATATAACATGGTAGATTGTCATAATGAGAACCAGAAATTTCTCACCTGTATATTCAAGTAACGTTTTATCGGATCTGACTCAGGTTCAAGCTCCAGTAAAAGCCGCACAGTATTTTCAAGCTAAATGAAGCATCAAATAAACATTAAGGTATCAGCCAGAAGCACACGTGAAAATAGTAGGTCATGCTTGACCAAAATATTGGGAAATACAAATGGTCATCTCTCTTTTATCAACTTAAATAGATTAAGCTAAAAAGAAACTGCTCATTAATCCAATTTTAGCTTGCTAAAACCACTATAAGCAAATATAATCGTCCTAATACTCTTATCAATGAAAAACTGCATTAAAGCATGTCCCAGCTTTTCTGTTGATTAATTGTGGAAGTGAGTGTCATGTGTATTGAGTGTCATGTGTATCCAAGGGGGAGAGAGGGAGGAGAGATGCATAGTTTCTTGCAAAGTTATATACACCAATTGACAATAATAATAGGCAAAAAATTACAAAAGTTTATAAGACATGACAACATATAATACATCTTCTGTACCAGCAGAATACAATGGTATTATAACAGGTATTTACTTACCGGAAGTATTTCTAGAAATGCAAGTAATATATCTTACATTTGTTAGATCAATATTTGGATCTTCCATGGCCTTGTAAAGCATGCCTTTGAACTCCTGCATTACTTTTTCAACCTCCTCAAGAACACGTTTGAGAATCCCCACCTGAAAATTTCAAAAAACTCCAAACTTCACATATTTATCTTTAGCAAAGATAGTTTCTATTTCTAAGATCCCAACACCAATTTCATAGTCCTGATCCATTTAATAAAGTAAGCAATTTCCCTAGAGAGAGAAGTAACATCAAATTCATAGCATGTCTTGAGATGATAAGAAACTTTTGAGACAATTTAAGCTTTCACCAAATTGTTTAAAACTGTTACCATATAATAAGAAAACAATTGAAACGAGGAAATGAAAAATGATTGATAAAACAATCCTAGAAACAGAATTCTCACTCAGCGTACAGTCATGCACACCTCATGGAAGCTATGGGGATTCCTAGCTTGGATTTAGATACATAGCATTTACACCAAAAAGAAATAACAGTCCATAAGAAAGATTCTTCATAGGTCAGTTTAGTTATTAAAAAGAAAAGCATACAGAAACTAAGGAAGAGCAATCCCCTCATGGATCATTTTTAGTTTAAAAAACATAGAACATCAAGTTAACAGCAGCTGCTTAACTGACAAAGTTCTCTCCGGATTACCAATGACACCATATTTAGCAGCTACTATTGACAGCACTAGTCCTGGATGAGAGGCAGGCATTGAACAAGAGAAAAATGTTTACGAGCAAATGAAGAAGATTAAAAAAACGTGACCACTTAATTATTGAAGTACAAAGAACTTGGATAGGGATTTTTCATGGTTATAATACAGGTATAGGATATCATCCACAGCTAATTCATACATCTTAAGGATGTAAATATACGGGATATAATGATGAATACATAATATGAAACAAGAGAACCATACATGAGAAGGCAGAACAATTGACTTTGCTTTCCGGTACTCCCTGACAGCCAAATCATATTCACCCTTGCTAATATTACCACGAATTGCACTGGGTAAGTTGAATAGTGTCCGGAACCTCTGAAGCATTCCTTGGACAGATCGAATCTTCTCCGCTTGAGCCTATGGAAGTGTCGTCATTTCAGTTAGAATTTTCAAGGATAACCCTAAAATAACTTCATAGTGTGTTAAACCAACTAATCCAGGATTGGGACCCTACCTACCTGTCTCTCAAATAGAGGCCCAAACGCGCGATTAGAAAGTAAACTGACTCCTTGGATACAATCAAAGAGTTGAGAGGTTCCTGCACCTTCAGGGTCTTCCTCAATCCGTTTCAACTTTGATTCAATGTCTGTAATTTACAAAAGCAAATTATAGTTGATATGATTCATAAATGAAGTCTCAAAATTAAGTGCTATTATGCCAACTGACCATCAATAGTGGTTTTGCAAGATACAAAACAATCAAAATTCTCTTTGACCAACTGCTTTTTCTGTTGAGTACGCCCATTGAGATCAGTCTTTAATGAAAGAGCTCCGGACTCCAACTCTGCAGCACTAGTATCGAGGTGCACTCGTGCTAAAAATAGTTTTGCATCAAATTTCTCCGAGTAGTAGTTCATTTTTTCTGCAAAACCATGTACATAAGGTTGACGTTAAAAACAAATGGAAAAATAATTCAACCTCAGTTCTCCTGAACTTATACCTCTGCAAATTAAACCACACAATATTTGTGAGAACTATATAAATTTTGGAAACCTCAATGAAGCATCTTTCACTAAACCTGCTAGCTGTTAAACTTCTCTATCATTATTCAATGAGAAATAAATTATAAGCTTTCTCAGGATTCAACAGATCTTTTTGCATCAGAAGAACGTAACTACCATTTCAGAGGAACCAACTAACAGACCACATGCTCATATACCAAATTCTGAACCATGAGAAATAAATTACTATCGATTCTGAAACTGAATACCAATCCCATCCAGCATAAGGACTTGGTAGAAAATTTTCATTCTACCTCTGGTACAAAACACATGGCAGGCATATACGAATGATCAGTTATCAACTATAAATATTTCTCAAGTTGCTGATGAACCATCAGCCTCACTTCAGATGAGCACCAATGACCCAGAATCCGAATGAGACAGAATATTAATTCTTTAAAATCGTAGAAATCCCACCTCAGTGTGAGGAAAGATTTTCAAAATTTTAGTTCAGTAATGAGAAGAATAGTGTGAAAGAGAACAATAAAATTAAGATTAACTACAGCAAAACAATTTTACCTTAATTTGGATCAGAAGAATAGTGAAAGAGAAGATAAAATGGAGAAGTGAATGCGCTTTCTTACGTGTTATTATGAGTATCAATCATTTCTAGATTGAAGCTATTAACTAAAAAGAAAAAAGAAACAAATCACAAATAAGGATCCTACAAGTAACATTTCCTAAGGAACCCTAGTTGAGAAGATAGAAACAATCTATTGATAAGTAATTTCGCATGTCTTCAAATATGTTGCACCTTACACCACTTACATCTTTCAGACATCTCTGATAAAAGAGTACTATGGAGTAAAGAATACCATTGCCTGTGAATATAAAATGTCAAGGATTTTCATTATCCTATTGAGTAACAAACTAAATACCCGTGCTATTGTGGAACTGTACAGTACACACCCAAAACTATTTAACGAAACATGGCTGCTAATGCATCCATAACATCGTGAAAGTTCAACATTTTATAAATATGGAATTTAAATGTCAGAATTACTGTTATGTTCTTTTTCTTAACTTTTGGGTCCAAGAATCGTCGTGACCAACTTAATAAATGTAAATAATCATGTAAAAAATAAATATCTGGATGCGAGCATTTCTTAAGCTAGGTTGGAAAGATCAGTTACTCAAAGGGAAATAAATATGTAGAAAAGCTCAACAAAACTAAATCAAATACCCCGTGCACTCGGATCAAGAGGTTCCACATCGGTGGAGAAAGAAGCATTTGCTATATTGTCGCTGATCAGCCTAAATGTTTTATGATTAATTAGCCTGTCCATATATAAATTCTGGTTAGCAAGCAATCAGAAAGCAAAACTAAGGGGAAAAACAACCCAAACAGGAAATTTTACCCCAGTCCTAGGGGATCCACCCATTCCATGCCGCGGGGAAGTGACTGCAAACTGCTCAGTCCTTTTGGCTTTCGCTCAAACTTTTGAGGCACGGGAATTACTCGTGTATCTCTCATTGCACGGACCCTCCAGGCCAGCTGCCAAAAAGTTTCCAACCAATAAATTAATTTCGAAGCTTGCAGCACATTAAATATCAAATTAATACGAATCACGACATAATAATTACTCATGAATCCAAGAACCTGAATAGCAAACTCACAACTGATATAAACTTCTTATTTCTGCATCCAATTTTTTTATGCATATGAATGTAAGCAAACTTCAAACATTGGAGTCTAGTATGTGTGTGTGGGGGGGTGGGGAGGATTGTTCCTTGGATATCAAGGTGGGAAGTTAAAGTAATTTCATTCGGACGAGACAAAAAAAGGCACCCCCAGAAGAAATTTAATCTAAGTGTCTCTGATTGTATCAATTAGAAATTATCCAGCGTCACCACAAACTAAAACACATTTACACTTTCGTGACTGAAATTATCTCATGAATTGATCTTGAAGTTTTCTAAGAAAATTTTATGCAGAAAATGCACATTATCCAGCTGTTCATATCAAAATAGTCATTACATTTTCTAATATAAAACTTATTGACAAGATTAGAAGGAGTAATGTTTTTTTCTGGGGGGTGGGGTGTTGTATTCCAAGAAAGTTGCTTCATTACCAAAAAAGAAAAACTCATACAACAAGAGAGTAAAACCAATGTAAGGGAAGGAAAGAATTAGGAGAAAGGATGAATTCATTTCTTTCAAGTAAGTTTAGCCTCTAATGATTTTATCAAAGGCAAAACAGATTATACACGCATCCACATGAAAACAAAGGAACCACCAAACGCCAGACCTAGTTGAAAATTGAAACACTACGAATGAATGAGTTTATGCTTCAAAACTGAACATGCTAGCTAGCATCTGACAGAAAACAACATCAAAAACAACACCGGCAGTTAAACCCAAATACCCGTATCTCCTCTCGAACAAATTACTATACTACAGAACGGCCTACGGCTTAGTCAACATGCTCCATAATTGTTACAGACAGAAGCTCTTATTTTCATACTTGTCATTCGTGTCATGCTAGTTCTCAGTAACTTATAATGTGGCTTGGACTCAAGAATATTGTACATAATGTCCACTGTACAGTAAACTAGACAGTGGAATAAGGCTCTTACTTCAATCACATAGTAGCATCAATCAATCTCTACCAACACAAATATTCTTGGAACTAATACAATCACAAACTTCACGAAGACTTCACTTGAATTAACAACTGAATCAACCAATCCACTTCAATTAACGGTCCAATACGGACGCGGTTGCACACATATATAAGCAGCAATATACGGATATTCCATACCTCGGATTCATCGACACGCTTCCAACAATTCGGCTCCTCCCCATCCCACGCTTTGTCGTCCTCTTTCGCACTGCCGGCGGTCCGATTCCTGGGGGCCACCCCACGATGGTCATCCTCGTCCCCGGAAGAAATGCTCAGCATCTCGACCTCTGAATCGTCGTCCTCATCCAACGACTGCTTTCTCTGATTGACCGCCTTCTTCTTCTGCTGCTGCCCCGCGCTAGGGTTCCTCCCGGAGGCCGCCGGTCCACGGTTCGCCGGAGGCTGGACATAGTTGCGGACAGGCTTCGACCCAGATTGCGAGGGTTTGTGATAATTGAGATCGCGCTGCGATTGCTCTTTCAGCGCCATCTGCAATAGTTCATCCTCGTCCAAATCGTCGCCGTCGCTCGACATTACTTCGTTCGAATTTCGTCAATTGCGTATCTGAATTGACAGTTGTATGAGAGTTGAATGTTTGGGGAAAAGGAAAAGTCTGGAATTGGATCTGAGTGAAGAGATAATTGATCAAGGTTGAAGAATTGTACAGAGGCGTCTGAAGAGGGCAACGGGATAATCTGATGTATTGCGAACTATATTTAGAATGGTGCAACTGCTGACAGCTGGGTGCCACGTAGCGATTTCCAAATAATTTGAAGTTCATAATTTAAAAACAAAACTATAATTACAATTTACAATATATATTAAGTGCTCGGTTACATATATCGAATTACTAAAATAAATTACATGAGATTCGATTAGTTTTCTATTTATAAGGATTTGTAGGTTTAGTTACTTCCTACAAAATTAATCTCAGAGGATAGGATGGGAGTGTTACTATTTAATAAAATTATACTAATTAATTACGGGTTTTAAGTTTTGACGCATGTTTGAAAAAATACGGATCCTGCTAATCGGACGTGTTATCAGCCTGTATTTTCTTCATCGACAAAGTTGTGAGAAAGTTACAAATAAAATAAAGTTGGCTGCAAACCAGTAAAAATCGAATTATAAATAGCATTTACATTTGGGTCAAATTGGATTAAACTAAGTTCTGGGCCTACTTTATTGGGTCATATCTCTCCGATCCAAGGAAAACTGACTGTAGTAACGATATGTTGTCATAAATCTTTGGGTAGATTACGAAAAGCGTCCTAAACTTAGGCTAAATAGCGGAAAACTCTCCCACCTATCCGTAATAATCAAAACCCCCTTATGATTGACCGTCGATCGAGTTTTTTAATGGAAAATGTGGACAATCTATTATAATTTTTGTGAACAAATGATAAATAAATAAATAAAATTGAAATTGTGTAAGTCTATTGCCTGAAATAAAATAAAAAATTCGTTAAAAGTCACACGTTAAGGGGTTGGTGTAAGCCGGAATCAAACCTCAAAGGAATTTTTGGTAATTACGAATAGGTGGAGGTGGTTTTTGTAATTTAATGCAAGTATAGGGGGTCTTCGTAATTTACCCTAGATCTTTATATTTTTATCCTTTTGGTAAGTTGCATCATCACACTTACCAAACCAAAAATTATTTAGTAAATTATAATTGGGAATTATAATAATAATATTCCCATAATAAGCTTTTGGGTGGCCCCCACCCCCGCCAGAAAGGATTCATAATTTCATACTCTCCCCCTTTTTGGGATTTTGCCCTCCAAATATGCCAAGTATCTTCCGGCAAAGCCCGCATTAACTCTCCAGTGTCACATGAATTTCCTCTATTACCCTCGCCGTACCTCTTAGAATTCACTACTCACTCCAAGGACGCAACTGTCATTTACCAGAAATTGCTTCTAAACGACGTCGTGTTAACGCTCCATCGTCCGCCAGGGAAAAATTGCCGTTTTTCATTTTCGATTTCAAGAATCCGGCTACCGTGTGAATTATATCAACGTTGGTGATTATGTGCTGCGGATTTCGTATTTATCCACATGTGTAGAAGAGTGTAAATTAATTTCTACTTCTGGATGAAAACCCTAATTTTTCGAATAAAGCTCAAATCTTGACGTTTTTCCGTCAAATTGAAGCCGTGGTTTTCAGATTTCCGATTGAAACAATTGAATTGATCCATGTCAATGGCGAGTCAAGAAGACCAGGATTTGAAGATGGCCCTGAGAGAGAGCATGCAGCAGCACGAGTCGCCGGAGCCGAAGAGGAGCAAGCCATGGGAGAATTCTGCCACCGGAGTCGAGCCGGAGGAGCCTCTGGAGGTTAGAAATCGGCGCACACAGCGCGAATTAATGGCTGCAGCTGCTGAGAAGCGGATGGCTTCTACCAGAAGCTATGCGCCACCGGCAACAAAGAACGTGGAGATTGGGAAGAACGTGCAAATTGCAGACATGTGTATGGAAGAGGTCAAAAGTCCTGTGGCAACGGCAGTGAAGACTGTGGAGAGCGTTGATATTAGAGGTTTAGAAGGTGATATCAAAGGTAAAGGTGTGAATTTTGAGCAGATTGGGGGCATTAGTGGAAGAATTTCCGACACCTCCTTATCGGTCTTGGAGGCAGATGAACTATTTTTGATGATCTTTGGGAACAGAGTTAGCAAAGATGTACTTGCTCAGTGGAGCAATCAGGGTATCAGGTAAAACTGTTCAAATGCCAACGTCCAACTTCATGTGACTGATGATGAAATGAATACTGATTGCTTATATAGCTGGTTATTATTTATAATTGAAAAACTGTGTTATAAACTTTGGACGAATGTTTTGAGAATTTATCGATATAACTGGATTAGGGAACTTGTTAACTATCTGATACTTGATTTCTATGCTTAATGATCTAAAAAATCCATGTTTCTAAAATGGTCGTGGTTTTCTTGCTGGTATTAGATATGGTTGATTGTGGATCTTTATAAGTGCTATTAATGCAATTACACGTGCATGCGTCTTTCTGTCGTCCTAGTTCTTAATGATCTGTGGAGCCAATTATTCGGTGACTACTTTTTAATGCTTATCGTGTTTGTTCATTGGTATAACAAGCTTGTTTTCTAATGTTATTTAAAGAATGAATACTTGCCATGCAGGTTTAGTGCTGATCCAGAGACATCTATGGGGCTAGTTCAGCACGAGGGTGGGCCTTGTGGTGTGTTAGCAGCTATACAAGTAATGATTTCATTTTTCATTTTACATCCAAGCCAAACTAACCTTGCACACGATAATATTGGATACTAATCATGAGTTTCATTTTCCTGTCTGCTAACATCAATTCAGTTTTACGTTGGTTTTATTTGACAATAAAAGAACCCTGTCGTGTTGAAATTTCAATTTAAAATTTGCAAAGTCATGTGTTTTTTTTTGTACCTCGTCCCTATGAGATACTTAGAATTGGTATCGTTGTCTCTGTATTCATCCAAATATCAATGCTACTCTCTATTGATTCAAGTAGTCGATGTTCTTAAGACCGGGTAATCCTTATGGGGATGGTTGGTTTTGTTTTAGGTCATGAGAAGATGTTTTGATCATTTGGAGGCAAATGTCATTGAAAATGTATACACAATGTTTGGTTTTATTTTCAGAAAATGAAATATCGCGAGTCGTGACTGAAAATGAAAACAGAACAATGGAGAATGTATATTAATGTTTGGTTTTAATTTTCCCTTTTGGTATAAATGACCTTTAAGTTTTTTGTTATGTTGATTGAGCTTCATACTCAGTAATCTTTTCATAATAGCTCCTAGTGGATCTCTCTCTATTATGTTTCAGTCTTAGCGTCACACTAGAATATGTTATCGGTTTGTCAAACATGGCTCCTTTCACGTCAGAGTATGTTAGCATCTTTCCCTCAATAAAGATTTAAAATTATATTTTTTGTTATTTAACTCTGGAAACAATTGTGTATAAAATGAAGTGGAAGAGAATGCATATAGCTAAAACTGAAAAAGCATGGAAAATATTTGTCAAATTAAGGTGCTTATCCCGTAAATAATGTGCTTTGCCTAGTAAAAAAATATCGTGTCGTCACATTGAAAAAACAAATATTGTAACTTGCATTTAATCTGGAGTCACGGTATCAAATCTTTATGTTATGTGATGATGGCCCATGCATGCCGTAAAAGCTGTCTGAAGTTTACTTCCCCTTATGTGGAGTTCTCTTAAAACTCTTTACAGTGGCGAAGATGCACATAAAAGTGATCCGGTGTATATGTTACTAGTAACTAAAGTTTGCAAGTATTTAGGGTTAAGGTACTTAATATTCCTTGCAATAAATTCTTATACGACCAAAACCGAAAATATTATGTAATGGGAAACACTTCCCCTACTAAGCACCTTTGTTCTTAAAGAAGAAAACCTTTTCTCGTAACACTAGTATCGAGCAGGAGTCCGGCTAGATGTGTCAAGAAAATCTCTACGTGATTGTTACTATAAGCTGACATGCAGTTTTATCACTCTGGTTTGACGTATTTGGTGAAATTTAATCAATCTCTTAAGAAAAGAATGTGACAAGTGCTCGACAGTGAAATTTTGTTTCGGTTTCTTCTACTTAATAAGATAATTGGATTTAGCAAGCGTCAGATGTTATCATCTGATCGACGCATGATTAGGGTTAACTATCTGAGTATTATCTTACAATATGCTGAAATCTCGGGGTTAGGGGATGGGGAGCTCGCTTTTTAGTTAACTTGTTTTTTTATTGCTAACTTTCCATATATGCTTACGTTTGCATGCGAGTATAGAAAACTCTCATTTTATCCTCATAAGTAGTGCATACACGATTCTTGCTGCTATTTATCCCTTAACATTATATATCTTGGCTGTGCAGGCTTTTGTACTCAAGTATCTTCTATTTTTCCCAGAAGAATCTGATAATGTTGCAGCAAACATGCCCATTAATTTGTCTATGAGAAGAGCTCCCAATAATGTATCTGCTGCCTCAGATAATTTATCTTCTCTTTCAGAAGGAAAAAAATCGAGGTTACGAATCTTTCTATACCGCTTCTTAGCTGTTGTACTTGGTCTAGTATATTAATTGCATGCATGCCCTTGTATCAAGGTTATCACGTTTGACAATGTCATTAATACGTAGAGCCATTACACGTGTCAGATTAATATAGATTGGATTAACACCAATTCATTGCTAACTAATTTATTATTTAGTTAATAAGGTATTAAGTTCCGTATATGAAAATCTACTATTATATTTGTTAAAATCTGGGATGTGGTTCTCCAACAGGTCCCTTATGTAACAATAATCCAATCTATGTTTATTTCAGGGATAAGATTGTCTTTTTCGTTTGTACTTTGTAGTAGCGACTTTTTACATTAATAACTAGTGGATACAAACGATAAAGACAATCTTATCCCTGGAATAACATAGATTGGAAAGTTACCAATCAAAAAAGCATATAACTCGTTTTTCAGTTAACTTTCGTAAGTGGTTAGTAGTTCTTATTGTTATTACTCAAATTAAATTTTGCTGCTTTTGAACAGAGCCCTTGTGAGGAGTATGAATGAGATACTCTTTCTATGCGGACGTAATGAAAGAGCACTAATAGCATCTCTGAATATTCTCGAGGGCGATTTTGTGGGGTCCATGAATGGCTCGGAGGACGAGGTGAGCTTTAGAATTTTGCCTTATTTGTCACATTCTTAGCTTTACAGTTATGTTTGGAACATGCAAAATACTTTTTGATAGTGTGAAATACGACAAAAGGCATTTAATTTCAGTTATTATCTTACCCTTTTCACTTACTGAAGTTCTTGCAATTAATTTTATCGCTTTTTTTTTAAATGCAGATTATTGCTAAAGTACTTGGAGGTCTTTCTGTTGAATCTGGGTCTGACTTACAGAAGGTTCTGAGAGTTGATACCTTCACATCACAGTCGAGCGCACTTCAGAAGCTAGAAGCTATGCTTCCTATTTTCCGTAGTCGTATGGGAGCTTTGCTTTTCTTGATCTCTGCCTTGTTATCTCGAGGACTGGTATATTATCCTATCCTTTTAACCTAAAAAACAAGGAATTGTGCCTTAATTGATCTTTTTGATTCGTCATATAATCTTACTTGCCGTTTTTTATTTGTCATATGATCCCTGATTTACTGTCAGAACAATGTTCAAGAAGACAGGGACGATCCAAGTCAACCATTGGTCACCGCTCCATTTGGACATGCATCACAGGTATTTAACATTGTTTATGATTAATAGTTATCGGATAATGGTGTTTACTTATTTATTAACTCGAGTTTAACTCCAAATAGGAAATTGTAAACCTACTACTCTCTGGGAGTGCTGTTGCAAACGTGTTTGACGGGAAGATGGATTTGGGAGGGGGCATGTTCGTAAAAGGCATCTCGACAACTGTGGAAGTTGGATTCCTCACTCTTTTAGAGTCACTCAACTTTTGTAAAGTGGGCCAGTATCTGAAATGTCCCAGGTGGCCAATTTGGGTCGTTGGAAGTGAATCTCATTACACAGTTTTATTCGCACTCGACACCAAAGTGCAAGAAGAGAATGAACTGGAAAATCGAGAATCGCAAATCCGAAGAGCGTTCGATGGTCAAGATCAAAGTGGAGGAGGTGGATTCATCAGCGTTGACGGCTTTCATCAAGTGGTTAGGGAAGCCAATATTAACCTTCCAACCGAAAAAATCGAGCATCTTTGCAGTACGGGTTTTATAGTGTGGAGTGAATTTTGGCAGGCTCTTTTGGATTTGGACAAAAATTTGGGGGGAGTTAAGGATTCGACTGGATTGATGGGTAAGAAGGTCTTTGATCTTTACCATTTCAACGGTATTGCAAAATCGGTTGTCAATTTCAGCTATTTGTACGGAAGCGAAAGTCCGGTACAGAAACCTAGAATAACGAAGTTGAGGGTTTCGGTTCCTCCGAGGTGGACCCCAGAGGAATTCATGGCGGATGTACCGGTGACATCTGGCGCGGGTGGTAATGAATTTGGTGGCGAGGTATCTAAGCCTCCGCCACGTCAGCATGCACCGTTGGTTGATTGCATTAGAACGCGTTGGCCTCGTTCTGTTTGCAATTGGGAAGGGGATGCTCCTAGTATCGTCTAAGTATATTTATTTATTTATATTGGAGCTTCTTTTTTTTTCATGAGTGGGAAAAAAAGGGAATGGTTGCAGTTGTGACCATTCATGTGAGATGCAAACTACATATTTTTTTACAAAAACATCTCAACTGTGATGTAGCATTAGGGTTTTAATTTTATTTGAAGTTTGTGCAATACTCGGGGAGGGGAAAACGAAGGATTTTCGTTGGATTTTATTATTTTAAATTTAAAGAACTACAGCAGAGGCTACTGATTATGAAGTTGTATGAAGAACTGGGAGGGCATTTTATAGGCCAGATATTCATTGTTGTAAGCTAGATGTATTTTCCCTGTCAAATGTTGTTGTTTATTAAACCAAGTTGTTACTGTGACATTTTTCTTGCTGTCAAATTTTGTTTTTCCCTGTCAAATGTTGTTGTTGATTTGTGGGCAAATGTATTCCCCTTCTGTACTTGTTAGAATTCTGTTATACTTTGATAAGGGAAATCAGTTCTTTAATCAAGATGGTCTGTTACTTTAACAGTAGCGTTTAACGAGACATCGAGAACACGTTACTTAGACAATAACGATTTGTATTTCGTATCAATATATTTGGCCAAAAAAGCTGAAAAACGCTCGATGGCCCGTTTGCCACGAGTTGAAAAAGAAATGCCAAACATCTTCACTCTTGTAGACAAAGTATTAGGAAAGCAACACCCACAAAATCCATTCACAATCCAACTTAAATAATTTATAGTGTCAGAGCAAAATAAAAGGCCAAAGCCCAGTGCCAGCCAAATATTACAGCCCTGAGGTAAATTCATTTCTAACTTCTACCCGGAAAGTACATAAACCACAAAAAAAACAAATCTTACCATCAATTACAAATACAAAAACACCTTACAAAATCACTTCATGATTATACTCAAAACCGCAAGCCAACACCCACACTCCATTCAAACTGCAAGAAATCGAAGATAACAAGATAACTTTTGACCCTGGAAATTTAAGAGAAAATAAACTGAGCATTAGTCCCTCGAGCACATATATTACTATAGACTTACATATAGAAATAACATACCATCATTTAAAAGTTGGAAAAAAAGAATGTAACAAACATATGAGCGGTAAAAGGTGACTGAAAAATTCGCAGTCGTATAACCACGTGACTCACCATCTTAGAAACACTTCCTGTGAACAATTGCAGGGCCAGATTCATCGTACTCTCCCTTTGAGATCCACATCTGCGCATCGAACAAAACAAATTATATTGCTATTGCCAATATTACAACAATCACAAAATCACGTTTATAACACAAGCAAAACTGGCTGATTGGAGGAAAGTGACCAAAGACATACCTGCTGGAAAGTACTGAGGGATGCAAGAATTGACCCTCCGATCCAAACACTGTACTTTCTCTCAGGTGGTGCAACAACCTTAATCTTCATGCTGCTCGGAGCAAGAGCAGTTATTTCCTTGCTCATACGATCAGCAATACCAGGGAACATAGTGGACCCACCACTGAGCACAACGTTGCCATAAAGATCCTTTCTTATATCCACGTCACATTTCATGATCGAGCTGTAAGTCGTTTCGTGAATTCCTGCAGCTTCCATCCCAACCAGCGACGGCTGGAACAAGACTTCCGGACAACGGAACCTCTCAGCACCGATGGTTATAACTTGTCCATCTGGCAGCTCGTAACTCTTTTCAATCGAAGAACTGCTCTTTGCAGTCTCTGTTTCCTGATCGAAATCCAGTGCCACATAAGCAAGCTTCTCTTTCACATCACGCACAATTTCCCGTTCCGCACTTGTGGTGAACATGTAACCTCTCTCAGTCAGAATCTTCATGAGATAGTCAGTCAAATCACGACCAGCAAGATCCAAACGCAAGATAGCATGTGGAAGTGAAAATCCCTCATAAATAGGAACTGTGTGACTCACACCATCACCCGAATCGAGCACTATACCTGTTTATGACGCAAAAAAAAACATAATTTAATAATTGGATATCTTCACCAAACTTTAAAAATTACTATACTATATACATACCGGTTGTACGCCCACTAGCTATACAGAGAAAGGACAGCCTGGATAGCAACATACATAGCTGGCACGTTGAAGGTCTCGAACATGATTTGAGTCATTTTCTCTCTGTTTGCTTTAGGGTTGTAGAGGTGCCTCGGTGAGATAGAACAGGGTGCTCTTCTAGGAGCAACACGGAGCTCGTTGTAAAAAGTGTGATGCCAAATCTTTTCCACGTCATCCCAATTGCTCACTATACCGTGCTCGATTGGGTACTTCAATGTGAGAATACCCCTTTTGGATTGAGCTTCATCACCTACATAAGCATCCTTTTGCCCCATTCCAACCATAACACCTGTATGCCTAGGGCGGCCTATTATGCTAGGGAAAACTGCCCTTGGGGCATCATCACCCGCAAAACCAGCCTACAGGACACAAAATACACACTGAGCAATATTCGAACGGCATCACAAATAGCACACTCCCACATGAGGGAAATGATTTAAGAGACGGGATGAATAGTCAAAGCTCACCTTGACCATTCCGGTACCATTGTCAACAACAAGGGGTTGAATATCCTCTCCATCAGCCATTTCGTGTTATGATCTACATAACCAAGAGCAATAATCGATCTGGTTAGGCTAAAAGGAGTAATGAGAAACAGGCAACATAAAACACATAAAATTAAAACAGGCATAATTAGGGAATAAGAAAATCATGAAAACGAAGATTCGCAATAAAGTCGCCCTTCACCAAATGTACCCATGAATAATGAATTACATGTAACATTACATTCACAACAAGATATAATAGAACACAACTAGCATAGCACAAGGACGCCTGCGCCACTGATCGAAATATCATCAACACAAATATTTCGTATTAGTAATAAAAAGTCAACTAATTGTTTGTCAACTAATTTTTTTGATACAAGTTCATATCCAAAAAAACCTTAAAAAGCATGGGTCAACATACATAATCTGCCGAAAGAACAAATCCAGCATCAATATAAAATACTTTATTGCATGATATACCTATGCCCATACAGATCGGAGAGTTTTGACCCCATAAAAAAAAATCATCTTTAAAAAATTGAATGACAAGCTAGAACTCAAATCATTTGAAGATTCACGCCACTAAATTTACAGAATGAACACCAACTAATTCATAATCATTACCTAATAATAATAATAATAATAATAATAATAATACAGCATGCTATTCAGATAATCATAAATCACAGAATTAAAAATCCAGATCCACAAATCAAAACCAAGGATTGCTGAAGTAGAAACAATAACTTGAAGTAAATTAGATTTAGATAGCGCAATCACCTTTGATCGAATCGAAATATAGGATTCTGACTTGCTGTGCAGAGAGAGAATGTCAAAAGTGATACAGAAGCTGTGAATTTCTGGGTGAGAGAGAGAGAGAGAGGAGAGAGGAGTGAGAGAGAGAGAGTCCTATATACGCTGCTTGAAACGCGTTTAATTGAAGGAAAATGAAATGAAATGGCGTTGACATGAAATGCAAATGGAAATTCAAATTTATTAGCTGAACAAGTAATCAGCATTTAGTAACCAGTAATTAGTAATTACCACTAATCCCATTATTAAGTGAAACAGCTATAGTAGGGAAATGTCTATTCTCATTCATTTTCAAAAAAAAAATTTATGAAACAATAATATTTCATTAATTTTATCTTATATATATATTTTTTCCATATTATTTATGAGTATTATAAAATTAATACTATTTGAAAATTAATAAAATATCATTTAAAGATAAACAACATTTTTTTTATCTTAATATAGTTAAATATTATTTTTTTGTCTGACGCTAAAGTAATTTCTAATATTCATAAAATAAAGTTGGAAGAAAATTGATTCTTGTAAAATAACTTTAAAAATAACAATGGTGTCATGCATTTTTGTCGGGTAACAGTAAATGAAAAAGTTATATTAGCAAAAATTTATAAATTTTAAAAGTAAATTTATGAGCTCCATAATTCAAAAAATTAAATTTTGAAATAAGATCTAACAGTTTACCGACAATTTTATTTTCCATGTTGCCGAGCACATGAGATTTCCAAATTTTCGGTTGGAATATGTATGGGAATAAATTTGAAGAACTATGATTATAAAGTTACATGATGAACCAATAATTAACTATATTTCTATTAGGGGAAAATATAATCAAATAATAATAATAATTTTATTTGGAAAATAATATAAACTTAAAATAACTATATTTGATGAAGTCAGTCATAAATATTTAATTACAATATCATAATATATAAGCACGATTTGTAAATTACGACATATTTTTGTTTTGAATAAGTAAATGACGACATTTTCTAATGCAAAAAATATCGTTTATAAGGGGCTTAATTCTATTTTGCACCCTTGGAAATTGGAATGTAGCATTTTGGCACTTTGCACCCTTAAAAATTTTAATAACACGTTGTACCCACAAAACACAATAAATCATTCACAATGCACCCCGAATTTAAAACTTAATGTGGATAATTTCATTGTTATTGGTTTTTGTATTTCCAGAGTGCAAAATAATAAAGTAAATTATTATTTACTTCTACCTCCAACATAATTTCGAGCGTACGAAAAAATAAAAATTACAACGAATTACTTAAAAAACAATATTTTCTTACTTAAAGAATTTTTTTATCTCACTAAATTATACGATTGAAAAATCTTTTATTGTAATTAGTAAAAATATTTAGTCAAAATCTTTGGAAGAAAATATAATGTTCAAATAACTTGAAAACAAAATGGTTGATGGATATTTTTATTTTATACTCTTAAGTGATTTTTGTTGATATTTTGATGAAATGTATTTTTCATTTTTGCACTTTGTACTTTCGGAAAGATTGACGAATGTAAAAAGAGTTGATTAAACATTTGACATCCTAAAAAATACCATTAAAAATATTAAATTACCTTCATTGGCTTTAGAAATTCATATGGCGTGGATTAAGTATGATTTATTGTGTTTCGAGGGTACAAAGTGTAAAATGGAATTAAACTCTTATAAAGTAATACTAGAGTTAATTAATTTTAGACCCCCTTCGAGATATTGCTATACAAAATGCCCCCTCTACTTCTCATAATTATCTCTATCTCCCTTCTGAGTTCACATGTTTACTTTGTTACCCCCTTCTTTTAGGACTTCGGACGAAATTTGATAATACAACAAAAACATATCATGAATTTCCAATTTTACCCACGCTCTCAAATATTTACTTTTTTTTTTTAGGGTCAATTTGTTAATTTATCCTCTGTTTTTAGTTGTTTAATTTTTTATTTTTACAAGAATTTTATTGAAGATATGTTTCTTATAATATTTCTCTTTGGGTTTTGCAACAAAACAAGGGGGTAGGGAACATTGTGTAATTACACAATCCTAGAGGGGTCTTTCCGTAATTAACCCATAATAATATATTACGTGGATATGCATGATACTACTAGTTGATCCAAATATCAACTTATTACATACAAAATGAGAAAATTATAAAACATTATATTAAAAATAAAATATAAAAAATCTAAAGGCCCCTGGATCCAATTAACTTTGTCAAACCAAAAGTTATAGCCATCGCAAACCACCCGCCAAGCAAAACCCTAGCCGAAGACTTCACCACCGGCGCCCTACCTAACGCCGCCCCCAACCACCCAAAAACCATCAGCGCCACCGTCACCGCCGCCACCACCACCCCAACCCTCACCCTATACTCCCTAATAAACGACGCAGCTAGCATCGGGACCATCGCGCCAGCTGTAAACGCAAGCGCCGACGCTGCAGCCGCCTGAACCGGGTTAGGCAAACCCTCCTCATTTTCACAACCGCCGTCGTCGACGCCGCCGCCGACGACGGCGGCAGCCTTTTGCTTCTCTCTCTTCATCTGGGACACTTCGATGTCGAGCTGTGAGTAAACGGAGACAAACTCTCCGATGGCCATTGAACAAGCTCCGGCAACCAGTCCGGCGAAACCCGTCAGAATCATGGCCTTGATGTCTTGTTTCACAGCTCCGACGCCCATCATCAGAGACGCCGTCGAGACTAGGCCGTCGTTGGCTCCAAGAACGGCGGCGCGCAGCCACTGGGATCTTTTCGAGTAGTCGAATTCTTGGTTTTCTTCCAACTGCCGACCGGTTTCGACGGCGAGAGGAAATCTGGCGGCGGCGTTTGTTTGGTTAGAGGAAGTCATGGGAATATATATAATTATATATAGGGGCCCCTTATATATATATGTATATGAGAATTAATAATGTTATTACAAAATCGGATTAGGGCAAATGAGTTTAGTTTGAGTGTGGTGAGCACACGCCTTCAGATGCTCGATATTTATAGAAGGAGAAAGAATATCCGATTCTGCACTCTGCAATATTTCAAAAGTTTTATTATTATTAATAAAATAATAATATGTATTTAATCAAGAATGAAGGAGCAGACCTAATTTGTGGCACTTCATCACTACTAGTTGGGCAACAATAAATAATAATAATTGAAAATAATGGATTGCTGAAGAGGAAACCACTGATAAAGATTTAAAAGAAAAAAATAAAAAAAGGATAAAGTTAAAAAAATATTAAGTAAGTTACGACCACTCCTGAGGTAAGATCAAATTACAAAAAAAATCCCTCATGTTTGGATAATTATAATCATCTCCTCAACTACGAATCTTTTTACACGTTCATCTTACGGTCTCAAATTTAACAGATTTTTCTATGCTTTGTGAAATGTTCTCTGATTTGTACTCGTTTTGTGTAAACATGCAATTTTCGATATATCACAATCTTATATTTACAAGTGAAGAGACGCATCTTACGATGATCATATTTGTTTCAAAATTTGGAGCTCGAATGGGGTAAAACGAGTCGAGTACAAACTGGAGAATATTCCACATAACCTAGAAGATTTCACTAAATTTGACACCACGGGGGTGTACATGTAAAAAGATTCATAGTCGATGGGTAATTGTAATTACCCATACATGAGGGATTTTTTTGTAATTTAACATTATCTCAGGAGTTACCCGTAATTTACCCAAAATTATTACAATTTTATATATAAATGGGAAGGAGTGTGGATTCCACACGAAAGCCACCAACATTGGATTTAACACTCCATTGTTAAACATCATTTGGACCAGGTGATTAGTATTAGGTTGTGTTGTACTAATTAATTTGATATAAAATCATGTATTATTACACATCATATAATATTATTTAATCTGAAATGTTAATATAATATGATATTTAATATGTTTATTAAGGAATTGAACTGGGCTTTTGGACATAGGCCCATAGGAATTTGGTTATGTCTAACTAAGTAAACAGCTGGCTTCTGCTGATATTTAAGCATAATATTTCAAAAATAACAAAAAACAGAAATAATATTTTGTAAATAGATTAAAAAACACATTGTTTTCCCAAATCAATAATTAATTTCGGAAACAAATAATTAATTTATTTTATTTCTTCTCACCACACAAATTCAGTTCACAACTTAAAAAAAAAAAAAAAAAAAACAATACCAAATTAATTAGAAAGAAACATACATATAATTCAGGCAAATACATTAGTGGAACACTTCCTGTGAACAATTTCATAACCAGATTCCTCATACTCTCCCTTTGTGATCCACATCTGCACATTGAAAAATTAAAATAAATAAATAAATAAATAATAATAATAATAAAAAAAAAATTGGAATATTCATACTAGTACTAACAACCATAAAATTGCACAAACCTTTTGGAAAATATCAATTGATGCAAGAACTGAGCCACCAATCCAAACAGTGTACTTCCTCTCAGGTGGTGCAACGACCTCAATCGTCGTTCCTCCCGGGGCAAGGCCCGTAATTTCCTTTCTCAAACGATCTTCAAAACCGCTAAACATAGTGGACCCACCACTCAGCACAATGGTTCCGTAAAGATCCTTCCGTTTATCCACATCGCATTTCATAATCGATTCATAAACCGCCTCGTGAATTCCGGAAGCTTCCACTCCGATCAACGAAGGCTTAAACAGAACTTCCGCACAACGGAACCTCTCGGAGCCTACCGTAATTACTTGTCCGTCAGGCAACTCATAACTCTTGTCCACGGAAGATGGAATATTATTTGCAGTCTCCGATTCTTCCTCGAAATCCAACGCCACGTAAGCAATTTTCTCCTTTATGTCATGCACAATTTCGCGATGCACATTTGTGGTGAACACGTAACCTCTCTCATCAGCCAAAAACTTTACGAGATAATTAGTGATATCACGACCAGCGAAATCCAACGGCACTATAGCTTCCGTAAGCGTCTGGCCCTCGTAAACCGGAACAACATTGGTCACTCCATCACCGGAATCGAGCACTATACCTATATATATTCACGAGTGTATTTAAATAATTCATTATTATAACATGATATATTTTACATTGAGGCTATATACACGCACGCGCGCGCGCGTACGTACCGGTTGTCCAACCAGTAGCAATGAGTGAAAGGAAGGCTTGAATAGCGACGTACATGGCGGGCACGTTGAATGTCTCGAACATGATTTCGGTCATTTTCTCTCTGTTTGCTTTGAAGTTGAGCGGAATTTCGGTGAGCAAAACAGAGTGTTCTTCGGGGGCGACACGGAGCTCGTTGTAAAATACGTGATGCCAAATCTTTTCCATGTCATCCCAATTATTTACGACACCGCGTTCAATTGGATGTGTCAGTGTAAGAACATCCATTTCATACATAGCATCATCTCCGACGTAAACATCCTTTAGCCCCGTCACAATTGGATGACGTGGACGTCCGATTGTGGTAGGGAAAGCTGTCTTCGGTGCATCATCTCCAGCAAAGCCAACCTGTATACAGGGCACAAAATATATATATACACACCGAGCGAATATTCGATGATTTTTTTTTTAGAAAAACAGAAAAACGTACGGTCGATAATATATGCACGTTGCGAAATATTCGATGAATATTTAGGAAGCACGATAAAAATTACCTTCATCATGCGAGTGCCATTATCAATAATAAGGGGTGATTGATTAATATCATGTTCTCCATCAGCCATCTTCTTGTATTATTTATGATCTATAAAAATAAAATATCATAATTAGGAAATAAACTTTATTTGCTTAGAAATAATAAGTTGAAGTAATTAAAGTTTTTGGATTAGATAATAAAGTCACCTTTAATTTGATTGGAGGCTTGGAGCCAATTATCCGATCCTGTAATTAGCAGCAGATAATGTCAAAAGTTGTACAAAAGAATGATGAATATGAGAGAGAGAGAGAGAGAGAGAGATAGAGTCCTATATATATATATATATATATATATATATATATATATATATATATATATATATATATATATATATCTGCTGCTGCAAAACATGTTTAAGGAAACTATAATGTATAATGAAATAACGTTGACATGAAAATGCAAATGAAAAGATGCATTTATGACGTGACGAGCAATTATCATTTAACCGTTGACTGTAAATTAAAGAAAATGTCAACTAAGAAAATGTCAAGTAGCTAGCATTATTGTTGTAAATTAAAGAAATGTATGTAGAATATGAACAGTTCACTTTGAACCAGCAATAATAATATTCAATAACATATAATATTAGTAATTTGTTAAAGAATCAATAGAGTTATCAAGTAGTGTATTCAAACTTTAAACCACCATTTACATACTACAAAATAGAAAATTTTTAATTCCAAAAGAGTAATCAAGGAAGGTTTCTATTTTGATAATTAAACTCTTGGGATATAAATATACTTGCTGGAAATTGAGTTATAAAAAATGTAACCACCTAAACATCTAATTACATGTTGACATGTGGCAATTACAACTAAAATCATCCATAAACTTCCAATTGATAATTAATTTGACAACCATGGTGGGAGTAAATGAATTTTAAAAATATTAAAATATTATCTCAAATATCAAATGAATATTTGATAACTTAAATTTGATGTCTTACATTGGAGTTGCTCTTATTATTATAACGTTTAACTATCCGCATGAAATATCAACAAACTTTGATAATCATTAAATAGCCCCTAAACTTGCCAATTGTATCATAGTTAAGTGGATGGTTAATTATAATTACCCAAACATGAGGAGTTTTGTCATAATTTGACCTTAATTCGGGGGTATACGTAATTTATCCTAGGTAATTTATTTTACATACATTTTGATACAATTCCCTGTTTACAGTTTACACATTAAAGAAAAAAACATGCGCATTTTTGCTAAGGTTATTACATTACAAGTCCATTATTTAAGAGGTGTGGTACTTAGGAACTTATAACTTATAAGTTATAACTTCCAATTCCAGTTCACACCTCTTTTATTTATTCCCACACAAATTCAACTCACAAGTCACAATCAACAACTGAATAAATCTCAAATTACAAATTATTTACTCCTAATTAAGAAACATATTCAGGCAAACTCATTAGTGGAACACTTCCTATGTACAATTTCATGACCAAATTCCTCATACTCTGCGTTTGTTATCAACATCTGCACATATTAAATATTGCCAATTATTTATATTACAACCACTACAACAAAACAACACAAGTAAATTAAAAAAGAAAAAAAATAAGCGAAAAATTGCACGCACCTGTTGAAAAATATCGAGTGATGCAAGAATTGATCCACCAATCCAAACACTAGAGGTCCTCTCAGGCGGAGCGACAACCTTAATCCTCGTTCCGCTCGGAGCAAGACCGGTTATTTCCTTGCTCAAACGATCCGCAAAACCAGGTAACAAAGTGGACCCACCACTTAGCACAATGTTTCCATATAACTCCTTGCGTATATCCACATCGCATTCCGCAATCGAGTTATAAATCATCTCGTGGATTCCGGAAGCTTCCGTTCCGACCAACCAAGGCTGGAACAAAACTTCCCCACAACAGAACCTCTCGGAACCCACCGTGATCACGTGTCCATCAGGCAACTCGTAACTCTTCTCCAGTGCGGAAGATGGACTATTTTTTTTATTATTAATATTATTATCTGCAGCCTTCAATTCTTCGTCGAAATCCAATGCCACGTAAGCAAGTTTCTCCTTTACGCCACGCACAATTTCCCGTTGTTTGAACACGTAGCCTCTCTCATCACCCAAAATCTTCCTTAGATAATCAGTGATATCATGACCGGCCAAATTCAAAGGCGAAATAGCCTTTGTGATCGTCTGTCCCTCGTAAACAGGAACAACGTTGGTCAAACCGTCACCAGAATCGAGCACTATACCTGTACTCATTCAAGATTAAGATTAACGAATATATTTACATAAAATCATTTCGAGCTTCTGATAGTTATACATATACACACACACATATATATATATATACCGGTTGTTCGACCACTAGCATAGAGTGAAAGGACAGCCTGGATAGCAACATACATAGCTGGCACATTGAAGGTCTCGAACATGATTTCGGTCATTTTCTCTCTCTTCGACATACGGTTGAAAGGTATTTCTGTGAGAAGAACAGGGTGCTCTTCGGGATCGACACAAAGCTCGTTGTAAAACGCGTGATGCCAAATTTTCTCCATGTCATCCCAATTATTTACGACACCGCGTCCGATTGGATATTTCAGTGTAAGAATTTCCCTTTTCATTAGAGCTTCATCTCCGACATAAAAATCTTTTTGCCCCCCGGTCACAATTGGATGATCAGGATGCCCGATTATGCTCCGGAAAATTGACCTTGGGTCATCTTCACCTGCGAAACCAGCCTATATATACGACACATTACACTGAGCGATATTCGATGATTCTTTTTTTTAACAAAAAACAGCCGATGATTTAAATAGCAATATATCATGAGTAGATTTATTATAAATACAGTATTTAACGTTGTTCTAAAAAATCAAAGGTCGTCTCACCTTGATCATGTGAGAGCCATTATCAATAACAAGGGGTTGAATATCCTCATCTCCATTAGCCGCCATCTCGTATTAATTATGATCTAAAACAGTTTGATTTCACTATTAATTACGGGATCCTGTAATTAGCAGATATAAATTATAATTGTTAGATGGGGAGTGAGGGAAATTGGAATCGTCCTATATCAAAACACGTTTTAAGGCAAACACGAAATGCAAATTAAAAGTCGCATTAATTAATTTATGACGTGATCACGAGCAATTGTCAACCTTCTTACTGAAACAACTATACACTAAAAAAATGTCAACTAGCATTATTGTACTATGTGTAAAGAAATGTCAAATGTGTAGAATATTATATGGAAACTTCACTTTTAAAGGGACTTGTTTTTTACGGTTTAAAAATTGCTATTTACAGTTTATAACAAAAAAATACTTTATCTCTCTAAAATCTCAAAAATTTTCAAAAAAAATTCAAAAACCGCCCAAACACGTAAAAGCCCAACTTGGGCGCCCACTCATGCAGTGCACGCCCAAGTTGGGCGTGCAAGCTGCATTTGGGCGCCCGAGTTGGGCGTCCAGTGCAATTTTTTTTTTATTGAACGCCCTACAAATTGATTTGTAGGGCTTTTTAACATGAAATTGGTTCCGTAATTGACCTACTCAATGCATATTTTACACATAAAAGAGTCAAAATTACCTCAAAAAATCGAAGCCCAACCCTTTCTTCAAGTTTGATTTCGAATTTTTGAATTTTTTTTTGCTATTTGCAGTTTGGGAGGTTTTTGGAATTTTTGGGAAGTTTTGGGGTTTTAGAGAAATAAAATGTTTTTTGTTATATACCGTAAATAACAATTTTCAAATCGTAAAAAACATTTCATCTTTTAAACCAGCAACTATAATAATAATATTCCATATATTTCTAATTGGTTATCAATACTATTTAACCGTTAATAAATATTTTGTATCCGCATCAGGTATCTATAAACTTTGATAATCATTAAATAGCCCCTAAACTATGCCAATTGTATCAATTTACCCCCTTAAAGAAAATAAAAATTAACAAATGAAATGGGCTTCTCTTCTTATACTCTTTCGGGCCAGGCCCATAAAATATTAAGAAAGAACAGCCAGTAGGCCCATCATCAAACCCCCAAAATTGGACGAATCCGAATTCAATTTTGCAACTGTAAAATATGACGAACCCTTTCTCAAAAAAAATAAAAAATAAAAAATAAATAAAAAATTCACGAACCCTAAAAACAAATAAAATCAATTGGAAAGGGAAAGAATAGAAGAAACGCAGACAGAGGGCCTTGTTTTTCCTTCCACATGGATCTTGCGTATAAACATGGTGACGTGGGTCCCACTTCCCACCTCAATTTTCTCCCAAATGTTCAAATTATCAACTCCCCACCTAAAAACCCACTTCAACAACAATCTTTTCCTCATTTAAATCAAATCAATTTTTATTTTTTCACGCAATACATACTGATCAGATGATGGACCTCCAATTCGCCGGAAAGCCCATACCCGCAGCCCGGTGCCTTCCGGGTCGGGCTGACCTGGACCAGATGCCCGACACACCCACCCGCCGAGCCCAACACCGCCGGGCCCAGTCGGAGACCTTCTTCCGATTCCCCGACATCGACGACATCTTCCTCGACGACGTCGTTGCTGAACTCAACCTTGACCTCACCCCTGCACCGCCGCCTCTCCTCTCCGGTGGACCTCCTCCGCCGCCCCAGCCCTCCAAAACCAACGAAACCAGACCCGGAGCTCATTTAAGGAGCCTGTCCATGGACGCCGACTTTTTTGATGGGCTTAAATTGGACGGTCAGCCGCCGCAGGCGGCGGCGGCGGCGGCGGCGGCCGGGGAAGTGGGTCCGGGGCAGAGGAGGCACAGGCATAGCAATTCGATGGATGGGTATTCGAGTGGGACTTCGTCGGAGGTTGATTCTATGGCGAAGAAAGCCATGGCTGCCGATAGGCTCGCCGAGCTAGCCTTGATTGACCCTAAAAGAGCAAAAAGGTTTGACCTTTATATATCTACTCTTCTTCTTGCGTTGACTTTTTTAAATGAACTTAATTACATTAACCAAGATTACTTATTCGTGCTTGAATTATATATATGAATTTGTGCACAAGAGACTTCTTCTTATATGTCACGTGTTGAAGCATTAACCGATAATCGAGTCGAATATTTCGATTTCAAGGAACATTGATCACTAGATTATATGTATTTTGATGAGTAAACTGCAAAAACTACCCCTGTATAATCTCAAAATAGCAAAAACCCCCCTGTGATAAATAAACTAGCAAAAACCTCCCCTGTGAAATTATTTAAATAGCAAAAACCCCCCTATGGAACTATTTGAGGGTTGACTTGATATAAAAAGACACAAATACCCCTGGAGTCTTGCAATGAGTAAATTCTTATATTTTATAAATATTTTAATTATTTTATTTAAAAAATAATCAATTTAGTTGTTTACTATTTTTTTTTAATTTCTAAACAAATAAATTAAAAAGAATAAATATACATATAATATGTATATATATAAATACATTTTGAGGGACAATTTTGTCATTTCAAGTCTAAAAAATCAGCTAGGGGGGATTCTGCCTTTGACTAAATTTCACAGGGGGGTTTTTGCTAGTTTATTTATCACATGGGGGTTTTTGCTATTTCAAGATAACACAGGGGTAGTATTTGCAGTTTACTCGTATTTTGATTATTGTTCGAAGCGCTTGTTATTAGAAGTTTTAGTGTTCACATTTGATTGTCGCGTGCATAAACGTAAATTTTTGAAGTGGGATAAAGGAAATGGTTGATTTCTTTGTAGGATTCTTGCAAATAGACAATCTGCGGCACGATCAAAAGAGCGAAAAATCCATTACACGAGCGAGCTGGAAAGGAAAGTTCAGATACTGCAGACCGAAGCAACCACACTATCTGCTCAGATCACTTTGCTCCAGGTTTGCTTGCTTTACTTTTTCCGGCCTTCATAATTAATAAATTTAGGTATTTGGAAACTCTTGTAATTGCCCGGAAAAAAAAATTGAGAGATAGAAACGCGCATTCATACATTTTCAATAAGTTTATGGTAGACGAGCATTTACTATTTTTCAATAAATAATGCAGAGAGATACAGGTGGATTGACAGCTGAGAACAAGGAACTCAAACTAAAGTTGCAGGCTATGGAGCAGCAAGCACACCTCCGAGATGGTACATACATACATATATATATATATATACACACACACACACACACACACACACACACACACACACACATCTTATGGTGTTTGTGTCGGTCAAGTTCTCGTGTATGGGATAATTTTCTGCAGTGCATAATTTCTTCACGTTTTCTTTTTTCTAAAAAGCTCTGAATGAAGCACTGAGGAACGAACTGCAGAGGCTGAAGATTGCAGCTGGCGAAATTCCGAGTGCCAAATTCCGAGTGCCGATAACGGAAACAACATAGGATTAATATCTCACAATTACTTTCGTAACCACCAGCCACATCAGCAGTAAATTCTTGGGAGGCCAACAACAACAACAACCCTAGATTCAATTGCGAGGATTTCAATCAGATCTATGGTTTCTTGACTTTTAAAATCCTCGGTTTCTTCTCGATATTCGTATTTTCTTGTATACGAAAAAAACAAATGCTCTTGTATATATATAATTATATATATATGTGTATATCAGCTCAAGTTTGTGATGAATGTTTATATATATATATATATATATATATATATATATATATATATATATATATATATATATATATATATATATATATATATATTGATCTTTATTCTTTACATGCATAATATAAGTAATACCAAATCAAAAATTGGAATACAAATACACAACCCAATTAAATAGGGAACACTAATAATTAAATTCGATTTTCAGAGTAATAATACACAAGTTAATTAAAAAATATTTTTTGAATTTTTTCAATTGAAAATTATGTATATGATGATGACGTGTACACCCAAAAAGTGAGGGCCAGACAAAGTTTCACGTACTTGACAGAAAATGGCGCGTGGGAAAAAAGAAATATTAAAAAAAAAGAAAAAGAAAAAAGAATAATCATTGTCGTCCTCGTCAACATCTCTTCTTCTCAGGCATTTCCCGACCAACCAAAACTTTTCTCCTCCTCCTCCCTCAGAAACTCCGAACATAGCAAAAAGACCTAATTGCCCCCCACCACCGGCGGTCAAAAAATTCCCGATGGACTCATCCCCTCTGAACCGCCTCCCTCAAGAAACCCTCCACCAGATCTTCTGCCACCTCCCCCTCCGCCAGATCGCCGCCTCCAAATGCGTCTGCAAATCTCTGAAATCCGCCCTCTCCTCCCCTTCGTTCCTCCACCTCCTCCGCACCCAATCCCAACCCATCCCACTCCTCTCCCTCAAACCCTCCCACCGCCACGTCACCCCACATCCAACCCTCTACGCCTTTGACCCAACCTCCGATCAATGGCTCAGATTCTCCCTCTCTTTCCTCCCCTTCTCAACTCTCCACCCAATCACCTCCTCCAACGGCCTCCTCTACCTCTGGGCTTCCAATCAAAACCCTAGAAACTCCGCCCCCGTCCACAATTCCCAAAAAGCCCTCGTCGTCTGCAACCCTCTCACCGCCCAATTCAAAACCCTCCCCCAGCTCGGCTCGGCTTGGTCCCGCCACGGCTCCGTCTTAGCCGGCTCCCCCAGCGTAGTCCTCGTCCTCACGGAGCTCGCAATTCTCTACCACTCCGGAAACAACAACAACCCTAAAGATCGTACCTTTACCACCACCCCAACTCTGCAGAAACTGAGACCCGTCCGTCGTCCTCCTCCAATTTACCTTCAAAAGCCCGTAGCCCGGTTTAATCTCCGATTTCGTACTCGCGCTGTGCGATGTGGGGTCCCATGGCGGTCACAGTGGGTGATGTTCAAGGCCAAAATCACGAACATGGAGGAGATAGCAATGAGCTGCGTCAGGGTGGAGAAGAGGGAGAGCGGGCGGTGACATTTTCGACATTTTTGAAGCGGCCCCGCCTCGTGAAATCCGGGGGACGAACGGAAAGTTTACATGGTGGGTGGCTTGAAGAGCTCTTACGCACCTGCAGAGCCACGTGCACTGCAATCTTGATACTGAGGCTGGATTTGGAGAGCTTGCATTGGGAGGAACCGGGGCGGATGCCGGTGGAGATGTACAAGTGTTTCGTCGAGAGTAGTAAGTTTAAGGTTTTCGGTGGTGGGAATCGGGTTTGTTTCTCGGCCAAGAGGCTTGGGAAGTTGGCTCTTTGGGAGGCGAATGGTGAGGGAGGAGGGGCGGCCGAGTGGAGGTGGGTCCAGGGTGTACCTGGCGGCGGTGATGGGCTGTGCCGTGGGTTCGCTTTCGAGGCGAGCCTTGATGCTGTTGTTTAGGTGAGTGAGGATAGAGTTTATTGTTATGGGTAATGATTGTTGTTATTTGTTTCTGTTTGTGGGAATTTGAATTGAAATGGTGTTGTTTTTTGGTGAAGTTTGGAAATGTTGTATTATTGCGAGACTCGTCGTGTTTGTTAAGATGTTTTTGCTATGAAATGTTGTTTGTTCGTTTAGGTTGTCCCTTTGATTTGCGTACTTGGATTAACTTAACCTTGATTCGCGCGGTATAATGTGAATGTTTCGTTTATGTGAAGTAGAAGTCGAACTTCCTCTGTTTTAAGATAACTAGGGTGTCAAATTGATACGCGTTGTATAATTGTTGTTCTAGATTCCGTTTTCGTTTGCAGCAATCTTTTAAGATGTCGTTTTTTAAGGTAAGGTTATTTATGTGACGTTATACTTGTCTATCTAGTTTGTTCTAAACAACGATTTTCGATTCTTTGATAGGAAGTTGGTATAATTTCGATCCTGTGTGAGTTCAGTGATGAGTGTTCTGAGGTTTGCATAACTATGGATGTCAATTGTGCTGCTATAATGGTTTTACATAAATTTTGGAATTGAATTTCCATTTGTGGTATAAACATGACCACATGCTTACGTCATCATTACTTCACACTTCTTATGCAGAAAGTAAGCCCATTTCTTTTTGGGCCGGCCCAATTTCATACTGGGCCATTTTATTAATCATAGAGCCAGATATTAATTTTAGCTGTAATTAATAATTATTAATATCTTAAAATAATAAATAAAATCATAAAACAGTCATAAAATTTAGGGCTAGTGACTCGAGAATGGACTGAGATTTCTCCAACTTTTCCTCTTCATTGTTAGGGGGCCATAGTAGTATCCATTGGGCCTAGACACGGCCATGGGGCGGGTCAGGCTCCGGGACGCCAAAACTAACCCGCGGGGAGATGGGGCCGGGTCTGGGTCTCAACCGAATTTTTCAATTTTTTTTTAATTGCGGTGTACCCGTCGGGTCTCGAGTCTGGATATGGGGACCCAAAACCAACCCATAATTTGGCAGGTCCGGTTCCGGGTCAATGGTCTACGGGGCAAAATGAACCCGCGGTTGTGTCTAATTGGGCCTATGCAGGTTGCGATCAATTTTGGGGTATTGATTTTACATAATTTAATTGGGGCTCATAAATTTTTAAATTTATTTTGGGATTTAACATTGAAGCCAGAATCAGCAAGGAACTGAATTCACATAATTAGCAACAAGTTAAAAATGATGATTCTAGATGAGTAAAGAAGTGACAAGCAAATAGATTGACTGATATGATAACCTATATATATATATATATATAGTTTTCCCTTTTATGGGTATTAAATCAAATCATGGAAAAAAACCTTATTCGAATTTGGACTGACTATATTAATTGATAGCATAAAAAGCAAGGGTATTATTGTCATCCAAATCCAATCAATCTGAAATTAATTTGCTAAAGTAGTAAAATGTTGGATAATGGTCCCCCATGTTTGTAATAATGCAGAAAAAGCCACTTATCAAAAAATAAAAATGCAGAAAAAGCCTTGTGGGTATTGTCACATCCAAAGCCCATTCAAACTATAATATTTTGGACTTTTTCCCCCCTATGGATTAAGTTGAAGCCCACTCTCACTGTGTGTGTTTGTGTGTGTCCTGCTTTTTGTTTGTGGGTCCCATTTTTTGCAGCAAATAATTTGTGTGTTTATGTCTGTTTTTTCAGTTGATTAATCATAACATATCAATTATCAACCAGTAGTTTTTCCTACGGTTTCTAACTTTTGCTTCCCTACAGTTATCAATAATCACAATCCAGGAAGGCAGACTTTTAAAACTTGGATATAATTAATTGTATTTTGATTGCATTTTCCTATCATCATTACAAAGTATAATAATGCCTTACTTTCTCTCTCTCTCTCTAGAAATAACATTAGGCTTTATATAATTAGCAATTACAACACACTTAAGACTGTAAATTTTGGATTTGTTCCTTAATCTTTTATAACCGAACTCAAACGTGCAAATAATAAGAGTTAAAAAGTCAAAAGATGATGCTAATTGGGTGAAGGAAAAAAGTCAAAGAGATGGTCGGCTAGGATTGTCGTAAGCATTGAACAGAGTTTGGTGATCTTCCTCGTCCAAGTAGGGCCCGTTTCACTTTGTGGGACCCACTACCTTAAAACTTGGTTGCTCACCTAATTGAGAGAGTACTTCTTGAAAATTATTAATTTCATTTTGCATTTAAATCAAAAGGATATTTTGAATGATTATTACACTAAATAGAAGAATATAACTAGGGGTGTGAACGAGTCAAGTTAGAGCCGAGTTCGAGTTCGACGAGTTGAATTTTTTTGTTCGAGTTCGAACTTGAATGAATTTTAATGATCTCGAGCTGTCAGACAACTATAATCGGGCTCGAGGTGGAGGTCGTCCGAAGTTTGGACTCAAAAAATCCGAGCTCGAATTCGTGCTTTTGTCGAGTCGACTCATTGAGTTCACGAGCCCTAACTCAGCTCGTTTACCACCACTGGTAACACAAACCCAAAAGTTCTAGAAATTGGGAAAGTATTTGGAACTTGGAAAATTTGATTGTGGTGTATCAAATTAATCTTGGGAGAAATGCATTCTTCTCAAGTTGCCACGTTGTCTATATTTTATGGGGAGAAAAAGAAAAAGAAAATAAAGGATTGAGATTCAATTTTGGTAGTGTGCTAATTGCATATAAAATAATCACATCAATTACCAAGATTTGGTTAGCAACTACTAACAAGCCGTCTTTAACAACTGTCAAATAAATACATTATCAATGGGAACAAAATAATAATTAAATTAAAACCAAAATATATATGTGTTCATATTACTAGTTAATTAGATTAACAAATTAATTTTACAGATAAGAGAGACGTTATGTAAATGTAATTGTCAGTAGAACAAATCGATGATGTAATAAAATAAATAATAATGTACTAGACAAATTGAACTAAACTTTTTTCTTTTCTTTTTCTGTTTGACTGCGTACTCTGTTTCCTCTTACGCCCACACCACCACCTTTCATCTTCATCTTCTCTCTCTTACTCTCTCTCTCTCTCTGTTGGCTACATTTTTCTTTACATTTATTGGTTGTTCTAGCTATTATTTAGTTTTTTTCTCGCCGTCGCCGGTGAAGGGGGGTGCCGGAAAAATCGCCGGACGGCCCCTTTTGTTTTTCCATCAGCGAGTAAGTCAAACCTAGTCAATCTGAAGCGTCGGAGGACTCACCATTGGATTTGGAGCTTCGGAAGAGAAGAAATTGGAAATTTTCGGGACTCGTTTTTATTTTTCAGGCTGGGTGTTTTTTTTTTGTTTTCAGATCTGAGTGAGATTGAAGGTGTGGGTTCGGTTTGAATAATTTGAAGGGGGTGCGGGGGAAAGTAGGCGGGGGTGGAGTGGATGGTCGTCGTGCGCGGCGGTGAGGAGGTTGCGGAGCGGTGGCATGATAATGAGCGAAAGGGGAAGGTGGTGGTGGCGGTGGTGTGGAGGTGGTGACTGTTTCACATGGAATGGCAGATCTTGTTAGCTATGCTAATGCCGACCGTGACATCGATCAGGTATATTTTACATTTGTTTTCTCTCTCTAGAATTCATGCACCCACAAATTGAATCAATCGTTTTTTTTTTTTTTTGGTTTTTAACTTGGTAAAAAAAAAAAAACTAATCTAGGTTTTTCAAGAAATGTTCAAATGTAACAGGGCCCTTGATGTGAAATGTGGATGTTAAATCTTGATTCGGAGCTCTTTGCCGATTTTGATTACTTAATAGCTCGTAATTTAACGGGCAATGCTAGTTCGATATATAGCACGTCTGCCCTAATTACTAAATCGATAATTTTTTTATGTTCACTGCTTGTAGTTGGTTCCATATAATGATGATGCGCTCGTTTCTTTGGCTTTCGTGTGTTTTCAAGAAGGGTATGTGATGTTTAAATTTTTGGATGCCTAGTGATGTTCGAAGAGTTAACAAAATCGAAACAAAACGAGACCTTTAGATAATGAATAGCAGTTCACTTAGTTTGACTCCAAAGGTTGCATTAAAATATATATTGATTTTACGAGGGATGATGTAAGGGTGATGTTTCGTTATTGATCCGTTTCTTTTTTGTATTCAGGCACTGATTTCGCTAAAGAAGGGAGCTCAACTACTTAAATATGGTCGTAACGGAAAACCTAAGTCGTATCCATTTAGACTCTCGAACGTAAGGCTAACATACAATATACACAATGGTTACTCGATTAATCTTTTCGACAACATGCTAATTGCTGTTTTTTAATTTGAATGTTACGTTGCAGGATGAAAAAACTTTAATTTGGATTTCTAATAGCGGCGAAAGAACTTTAAAGCTAGCTTCAGTTTCAAGACTCATCCCTGGACAAAGAACCGTGAGATTTCAAATACCGAATATCATGTTACCCGCCGTTCACACTAAATCTATATTGAATTTGAAGTATTTTAATGAATTATACGAACTTGTTAACAGGCTGTTTTCCAACGATACCTGCGCCCAGACAAGGACTACTTATCATTCTCTCTCATATATGACAACGGGAAAAGATCGCTTGACTTGGTCGGTGACTTGGACTTTTGCATTTACTGTTTGTGTATGATTGAGTTTATATCTAATTTATTGTATTATTAGATATGCAAGGACAAGGTTGAGGCAGAAATCTGGATAGCTGGCCTTCAGGCACTGGTATCATCCGGAAAAGCTGGTCGCTCGAAAATCGATGGATGGAGAGACGGAGGCCTCTATTTTGACGTAAATTATTATTTTACATTTATATATATATTTTTTATTTTATAAACGGTTTAACAGTTTAAGTGATGGTTATTGGATAAAATGTTTTCAGGACAACAAAGATTTGACGACAACTAGTCCAAGCAACAGTTCCGTAAGTGCTACAAGAGAAAACAGCTCTCCCGAGGTTTCGATTACTTCAAACATAACCGCTTCACCGAAAAACAACTCGGACAAGTCTCATGTAGTTTCATCAGACCAAACAAACATGCAACTGAAAGGATCTTCGTCTGATGCTGCTGCTGCTCTGAGATTCAGTGTATCAAGTGCTCCCAGTACTTCCAGTCACGGTTCAGCTCAAGACGAAGGTGATGTCTTAGGTGATGTGTATATATGGGGCGAAGTTATATGTGATGATGTCATTACTTCCAATAGCACGAGAACCGACGTTCTCGTTCCTAGGTTGTTGGAATCAA
This sequence comes from Erythranthe guttata, assembly GCF_000504015.1. Next base: position 4,502,097 of record NW_012193250.1, on the reverse strand, counting down.
ACGTTGTCTTGGACGTGCACCAAATAGCATGTGGGGTCCGCCATGCTGCTTTAGTCACGAGGCAAGGTGAAGTCTTTAGTTGGGGGGAAGAATCAGGCGGAAGGCTTGGACATGGAGTTGGACAAGACGTCACTCAACCTCGTCTGGTCGAAAGTTTGTCTTTTCTGAGCGTCGATTTTGTTTCTTGTGGAGAGTTCCACACTTGTGCTGTCACAAATTCCGGTGAAATCTACACATGGGGTGACGGCACGCATAACGCGGGCCTATTGGGTCATGGCAATGATGTCAGCCATTGGATACCGAAGAGAATCACGGGCCCACTCGAGGGGCTTCAAGTTGCATTCGTCACTTGTGGGCCATGGCATACTGCTTTGATAGCTTCGACAGGTCAGCTTTTTACGTTTGGGGATGGAAATTTCGGAGTTTTGGGGCATGGTGATAGGGAAAGTGTTTCCTACCCGAAGGAAGTTGATTCCTTGACAGGGTTGAGAACTATAGCAGTTTCGTGTGGAGTGTGGCACACTGCTGCTTTGGTGGAGGTTATTGCAGCGAATTCTACTACAAACGTTCTGTCTGGGAAACTGTTCACGTGGGGCGATGGAGACAAGAATCGGTTAGGACAAGGTGACAAAGAGCCTCGTCTGAAGCCTACTTGTGTTCCTGCATTAATAGAGTTCAATTTCCACAAAGTTGCGTGTGGCCATAATATGACAGTCGGTTTAACCACATCGGGAAATGTTTTCACAATGGGAAGTACTGTCTACGGTCAGCTCGGAAACCCTCAGTCAGATGGAAAAAAACCAGTCTTGGTCGAAGACAAGCTCGCACACGAAACAGTCGAAGAAATTGCTTGTGGTGCGTATCATGTGGCTGTACTAACATCGAAAAACGAGGTCTACACGTGGGGTAAAGGAGCTAACGGGAGTTTAGGACATGGAGATGTAGAAGACAGGAAAACACCTACTCTAGTCGAAGCTTTTAAGGACAGGCATGTTAGATTTATTGCATGCGGGTCGAATTACTCTGCAGCTATATGTCTCCATAAGTGGGTTTCGAGTGCCGAGCAGTCACAGTGCTCGTCTTGTAAGCAGGCTTTCGGTTTCACGAGAAAGAGGCACAATTGCTATAACTGTGGACTTGTGCACTGCCATGCTTGTAGTTCAAGAAAGGCAGTAAAGGCAGCATTAGCACCTAACCCTTACAAACTTTACCGCGTGTGCGAATCTTGTTTTACAAAACTGTCCAAGGTGGCAGAATTAGCTGGAGCCAATAGCCGGAGAAACAGCGTGCAACGTCTTTCTGGAGAAAACAAGGATAGATTGGATAAGGCCGATCTGAGGTTTGCCAAGTCAGCATCGATGCTGCCTTCTAACATTGATTTGATCAGACAGCTGGATACGAAAGCAGCTAAACAAGGAAAGAAGGGCGATACATTCTTTTTAGGCCGAACCTCTCAAATGTCTGTTGATTTTCGTAGAACTGTGCCACGTCCGACAATTACCACTACGCCATCCGGTGTTGGATCAAGAGCCGTGTCGCCCTTTTCGAGAAAATCTAGCCCTCCTAGATCTGCAACACCCGTCCCTACAACATCTGGGCTGTCTTTATCCAAAAGTAGTACAAATAGTTTGAAGAAGACCAATGAAGTCCTAAATCAGGAAATTCATAAGCTACGTTTGCAGGTATATATATTTATTTATCGCTAATGTTTCGATTTTTAATCTCTCTCTCTCTCTCTCACTCCCTCTCTCTAACTTTTGTGACTATTTAACTCGGATTTAGGTAGAGAGCCTTATAAATCGATGCGAACTGCAAGAATTGGAGCTCCAAAGTTCAGCAAAGAAAACCGAGGAAGCAATTGCGTTAGCTGCAGAGGAATCTGCTAAGTGCACAGCTGCTAAAGAAGTTATTAAGTCTCTTACAGCACAGGTTAACTTCATCCTTGAATCTATTTTGTTTATTCTGTCAAATATGTCAATAAATAATTTAAGTATTAACCTTCGTTAGTTTTTTATGTTTCCAGGTCAAAGATATGGCTGACTTGTTACCACACGGGGCTTATGACCACGAAAGCCTCAAGTTGGTAAACCTGCCGAACGGCGTACAGCATCCACGTAACGATTCTATAAGTATTCTGTCTGTAAGGAGCAGCATGTCCGAAGATCTTGGCAGTAAAGATTGTGGGCCCCACCAAGAAGTCGAAAACATCTTGAAATCAAGAAACGTGGCGGTTTCTGATAATAATAATAATAATGCTAATAATGCTGGTGGCCAAACGGAAAACGAATGGATTGAACAATACGAACCTGGTGTGTATATAACACTTGTAGCTCTTCAAGATGGAACTAGAGATCTAAAACGTGTTCGCTTCAGGTAAAATGACATGGTTTCGACAAAATTTCGTTATGTTTACAGAATTTTGATCGAAAGGTTAAGAAACTCTAATTTTTTTTAATTTTTTTTTTTCTCAGTCGGAGAAGATTTGGAGAACAGCAAGCGGAGAGTTGGTGGTCGGAGAATCGAGGAAAAGTCAACGAGAAATACAATGTGAGGGGATCGGACAAGTCATCTGTTTCGGGGCAGGCAGCTTGGAAATCGGAGGGAGCATTTTCACCTTCTTCACAAATTTAGATTAAGACAACTGATGATTGATTGTTCAAAAGTGTGTTTTGTTCTTAAAAATGTAAGATGCTTACTGTTAGTGTAGTTTTGTCAGATCAATTGGAGGAATTCAATTTTGTCTTTTTTCCCTATTTTCTTACCATCTTTTTTCAATTGATTTTTAGAATTTATTTCTTTACATTTTATTTAAATTTACTGAAAAAGAAATAATAATTACATTAATAATTTCATAAAGTTCTTGAAATAGAAATTTGCCGCAACGGCGCCGTTTCGACTTCAATTTGGAATCCTTTTATTTACGCGGGAAAACTCCATCTCCGTTCTCCAAAGCTCAACCTCTGAATCTTGATTCGTTGGAGAGAGAGAGAGTAAAAACCCCTCATAACAAAAACCCCTTCACGAAATCAAATCAAACCAAATAAATTTCTTGAATTGTTTCTTCACCACCGCAAAAAAACCCTGAAGAAACACATTAAATTTCAAGAAATGTATCATTCTTCCGTCAAATTAATCTGGGCCCTATCGATCTTCTTCTTCTTCTTCTTCGCACTATCTTTCTCAAACCCTATCTTCCCTTCAACCAACATCACCCTATTCGGCGACGCTTCACTCAACTCCAGTTCCGTCATCCTCACCAAACAAAAGAACTGCACCACCTCCTATCCACCGCCGCCGCAGCCACTCCTCCAGCTCCCCGCCGCCACCCTTTCCACCGTCGGAAGAGCATTCTACGCAAACCCCCTTCGTTTCCTCGACCCCAAATCCAACGCCACCGCGTCTTTCTACAGCAGCTTCACTTTCACCATCACCAACACCGACTCATGCCCCTTCGGCGATGGCTTCGCGTTTCTCATCACTCCAACCACCACTTACTTCAGCCTTGAAGACGGTTACATGGGCCTCCCACCGGAAAACGAGGCCTCCCCCTCCGGTCAAGATTCCTATTTCGCCGTCGAATTTGACACCAATTTCCACCCCTATCTCGAGAACATCAGAGGAAGTCACATCGGCATTGATGTGAACAGCGTCCACTCGTTGGCTTCAGTTGATGTAGATCTCATCAAGAACGGCAAAGAAATGACAGCCTGGGTTGAGTACAGAGATTCCGAGAAAAAAATCAAGGTGTGGGTATGGTATGCCAAGCAGAACAGGCCCCTCGATCCTATCCTCGTTACACGGATTGATTTATCCAAACAATTCAAGGAGTTCATGTACGTTGGATTCACCGCTTCAAACGGCGGAGGAAAAGGCTCGTCAATTCACACAGTCGATAAGTGGCGATTCAAGACATTTTTCGGCAATCGACCACCTTCCAACACAACACTAATGGATATAGTAGTCTCACAAGGTGGGGAGGAAGACTGTTTGCTGTGCCCCCATCGTAATACAGCCGTAGAAATCGGCTCCTACTATTATCACCGTCCCAATACAACGATCCTAAATTTGGTTCTAATCTTTGGTGGATTTGCAGCAGCTGCAATTCTGACAGCAGCAGTTATCGTCGGTTTCTGCGTGTGCCTTACGAAGAGGAGAAGGCTGAGGCGAGCACAAAGGGAGAGAGAAATGCGTAGGTTTCGTGGTGGAAGAATGGTCCCACATATGTTATCACTCAATGAAATAAAATCAGCCACCAATGGATTCAACGAGGATAAGATCATAGGCGAAGGAGCTTCGGCCGTAGTATACGAAGGTGCGATCCCTTCGTGTGGATCGGTGGCGGTGAAGAGGTTCAATCACGAAAACAACTACGAATCTTCGATCTCGCAAATCCCATTCAACACAGAGTTTGCAACAATGGTGGGATGCTTGAGGCACAGGAATTTAGTACAGCTGCAAGGGTGGTGCTGCGAGAAGAACGAGCTGATTCTGGTTTTCGAGCGAATGCCTAACGGAAGCCTCGACAAAATCCTCCACAATCGGACGAATTTGACAAAGTTTCTGACTTGGGAGCGGAGATTGAACATACTCCGCGGGGTTGCTTCTGCTCTTATACATTTACACGAAGAGTGCGAGAATCAGATAATCCACAGAGATGTGAAGACTTGCAATATCTTGCTGGATTCTGAGTTCAATGCCAAATTGGGGGATTTCGGATTGGCGGAAGTGTACCGGCGGGGTTCGACGACGAGGTACGCTACGGTGCCAGCTGGCACGATGGGGTATCTAGCTCCAGAGTATGTGTTTTCCGGCGTGCCGACGGTGAAGACGGACGTGTACAGCTTCGGGGTGGTGGTGCTGGAGGTTGCGACGGGGAGGAGGCCGGTGGACGAATCTAGGGCTGCGATTACGGATTACGTGTGGGATCTGTGGGAGAAGGGGGTGATTTGTGAGGCGGCGGATGCGAATATGATTGGAGGGTTTGAGAGGAAGGAGATGGAGGGGGTTTTGATGGTGGGGCTTTTGTGCGCGCATCCTGACTGCGGGAGGCGGCCGACGATGATGGAGGCGGCGAGGATGCTCAGGGGGGAATCGCCGGTGCCGGTGTTGCCGGCGAAGAAGCCGACTATGAGGATTCAGTCTGTTGTTCCGGTTGAGAGTGTGAGTTTTGATGATGAAACGACGCCGTGGTCAACCCCCAAAACACATTTTAGCAGGAGGTAGTGTGTGTGTGTGTGATCGGGAGGAAGAAATGCACGCAGATACACACACTTGCACGTGTAATGATGAATTCGTGTATCGAATATTATAAAATTCTGTTTGCTTGTGAAATGATTTTGATTGGTTCTGTTACTGTAAACATCGATGTTCTATGTTGTAGACACGTGTCAAGCCATTCCGATTATAATGTTTCAAAAATAATTATAAAATTCCAAAACTAAAATAACTAATATTATAAATTGAAATGCTAAATCCCACACTTGTTTTTACCAAATTTTGCACATAACTAAAAATATTTCTCTCACTAAAATCTTTTTTTCTCCTTCCCTACACTTCTTCTTTTTCCCTAACTTTTTTCACAAAATCACACACTAAAAACATCCCTAGCATTCCAAGTTCGAATTTAACAAAAAAATTTCACATGTTCAAACTAAAATAAAGATGGAATTTGAGGAAAAAATTCGAATTCATATGAATTTGAATAATTAAAAAGGCTTTAATGAAATTAAATAAATATTAAATAAAATGGAACTCATTTTTTATGATTATTCACGTAAAAAATTAATGAATTTTGAGTGACTTGGATAAAATTATTTTAGAGAGAAGCTAGAGAGAAATTAAGTAGAGAGGGATTTTTTTTTTAATTTATGTGTGGGATTTAGTAAATTTTAGTGTAGGATTTAGCACACCTATATTATAAATTATAGTAATATTTTAAAAATAACAGTAATGATTTCAATTGCAGTAGCCACCTATTTTTAAATACTACACAATTTTATTCCAAATATATTTATACATAATTACAATTTCAATCCAAAAAATAGGAAAATATCACATATTGGAATTTTAGAAATTAGAATAAAAAAAATTGTTCCGAAATTGACGAAAATTGGAAATCCATAAAATTGTGTCATGATTACATAAATTTGTTAGTGGGTGTGAAAATTAAATTAAGCTACATATGGGCCCAGAATTGTCCGGTATAATAATATTAATATTAATAATAAGATAAAATTCCATGGGCTACATTGAGATTGGCCCAGCCTATATTTCCCCAACTTCTATAGATCGTGAAGCCCCTTTCCCGGCATCAACACTAACCACCAAACCCTAGCTGTATAAATTGTAATTCCGGCGTTTACACACTAATTATTATCCCCCGCATAATGAAATTCATCTACAAAATTTTCTCTGTTTATTTATGGTGTTTTGATCTATTTTTTCGCAGATCGCTTTTTTATTTTTATTTTTATTTTTCTGAGAAAGCGTCCCGATGATGGAAAAAATATGAACATTGAAGCGGTTTCGATGGTTTCGGATTCTTCTCCGGCATGTACACAGCACTTTGAATAATCAGCCGCCGCCATTTTTCTCATTCAAAAAAAAAAAAAAATGTACGCAGATACACACACTTGCACGTGGCGGTTGGTTGATTGTTTGTTTATTGTGGTGTGTATAAGGCCGCTGCTGAATCCCTCCATCCTACTTCTTGTGATCTGTTAAAGCTATGAGATCTGAGGGACTTCTTTTTTTATTTTTTTCATTTTTTTAATTAGTTGTCTAATTCTGTATTTATGCTAATCAAGTTCACACATTTTGCTTTCAAAATGCAAAGTAGCAGTTTTTTTTAACTAATTAATTTTTAGGTTAAATTACACCCACACCCCTGATGTATGTTTAAATAATTTTAAGGTCCCTGTGGTATTGATAATTACACTTTCCTCTAAAATGTAGTTAGAAACTCTAATGGGATTATACATTGGATACGTTAGGTTCTAACGGATTATTAGTTTCAAGTAGTTGCGGAAGGAGCCATGTCACCCCTAAATCTATGTTCGAATAACGTATTTAGTGTATTATCCCTTTCTAACTATGTTTAGGACGGTAAGAGTAATTATTTAAATATAACTTAGACGTGTTGGTGTAATATACCCTAATTTTTATCGATTGATATTATTTGTAAAGAGAGTTAATTGACTAAAATGTGTGTTAGTAGTAAAATTGTGTGAATTTGTTTGATGTTATACTATTGTGTTATAATAAGCTTGAAAATCTTGTGTGGGGAGAAGACAATATACTGTTGGCCTACAAGAGTGTGATTGATGAGTCTGGAATAAGTAAAATGCTAATGCCAGATTCTTGGATTTAGTCAGTATTGAAGCATTCAAAGGTGGGGGAAGAAGATGGTTGGCCTGTTGTACTCTTGGCATTAGATGTGGGACCCTGTATGTTGTCATCAGATGCAATGAAAGATGACTTTTGTACATTAGTTATAAGGAACAAGCCTTATCTTGTTGTCACGTCATTAATATTTTATTATTTTTTTTTACTAAAATACAAATTAAATATTTCAAGAAGTTGTGGATAATGAAAGCAAAATGCCAACAGCAGAGCTTGATGAAGCAGTTGATGTGTGTTATACATTTGTACCTATTTTAATTATATTATTGTGAATTTATTACTATATTTTTTTTATTTAATTTATTTTTCGTCTATATTAAATAAAAAGAGTGCAGTCCTGTCTTGGTATCTGTGACATCGAAATCAATTTTAAAATCGTGCTTCTTTGGCTAATGACATATCCCTAATCTCACTGTACCACAAATAGAATTAGCCAAAATATTCGTAATTCCTTTACAAAACTCGAATTATATATTTATTTATATATAAGTACCAACTATTGGGTTCATTAATAAAAAATCATGTGACATCTATTTATTCTGTACTAGTTGGCTACTAAGCCAGTCGAGCAGGTGGACAATTGGATGATAATCAATTATAACTAGAATTTCGATAAATTAATAATTGTTTTTAATTATTACTTTTTACAGTTTCTACTTCAAAAAACATACTAAATTATTATTTAAACTTGCTAATTAGTAAAATTTTATTAGTCTTTGACCTTAATTCCTCAATAAGTAAATAGCTTAATTGTGTGATAATTACTTTGAGGTAGTTGAATATCTTTTCTTGGATTTTGTGAGCCCGCGTATCGAAGTTCTGCATAGAAAATGAACTAAAAATAAAAAGCTGTGATTAAAATAGATATATAAATAATGAGTATAATATATATATATATATATATATATATATATATATATATATATATATATATATATATATATGCAGCAAATATAATTTATGGATTTCCATATATTCGGATGTGTTTTAATTTAGGTTGATTTATGAACTCAATGTTGTCTTGGAAGAAGCAAACCACACGTGGACCAATTAGTTTAAATTTACCCTAATAATAATAATTAATCAAGTGTTTAGTGTCAGATTTGTTTAATAAAACCAGCTAATATTGTCTTGTTGTTGTTTATTGTGCACAATTGCCAGCAGGTTATTAATTAAATTTTAAATCGTGTTTATTTTATCAAAATAAAATAAATAAATAAAATTAAGTGGTGCTGTCTGCCAACTACAGTATATGTTGTGCATCTTTCACCTGACCGGTCAATGGTCATGGCTACAAGTCATATTAAAAATACATTAAAAATATATTTACAAAAATTTATATTTAATATTAAAAAAAAGGAAAAGAAAAAAAAAAAGAATATTGGTAAAAACTTTTGAATGTGTCAAGAAGGGAATAAAGAGGGCACGAATTATCTATTACGCGCCATCCAAGACCAAGCTCACCCTCGTCACACCCAACGCTGAACTTTTTGACTTCCTCTCGAATATTCCTTTTTTCCTTTTTTTAATTATTTATTTATTGTTATTTGTAAAATAAAATGGCTAAATCCAATTTTACACCCCTAAACTTCTAAAATATCGTTTGTAACATTTACCCATAGACACAATTTAATTTGTATTTGAAATTCTAATACCTTAAAATTTTCTTTTTATAAAGAAATAGCTAAAAGAATTAATTACATATTATTTTTGCGTTGGGTACATATTTAATAAATAACATCTGGTTATTGTTGGACCAATTAATTGAATATATTCATATCGGTAAATTTTAAGAAATCAATAAATAAGTAATAGTAATCTTAAGTATTTCAATTTATTTCAGTTCATTAATTTCTTAAAATATATTTACATTCATTATTATACAATATACATTACTTTTTTTCCAATAACTTAATTTTATTTTTTTTTCATTTTATTATGATCCAATTGTTATTAGATTGTTATGTTTATTATGTTTTAAATTTTAAAATATACAATAGTTAATGTTGAGGGGTCAGTGTTATAAATACTTTAAGGAGGTAAGTGTTACATAGACTATACTTTATGGGTGCAAAGTGTATTTACCCAAAATAAAAATAAAATAAATTCAATAACTTCACAAAGCCCACGTTGTCATTGGTAGATGAAGGTGGTCTGAAATGAGTTGTCTAATTAAATTTAATCATTTAAAAAAAATTATATCTAACAATTTTTAGTAAATAAAAAAAAATGAAATCTGAATATTCATAGCTCGAATTTATTTTTGTTGAAAATAATTCGTACGATGGAATTTCAGACATTTATTAAAAGTTATCCGATATTTACCATTTAAGTTAGGAAAAAAAAACTCAAATATTTGATTTATTCTTAATTCATTTCAATAGTGTAAAAACCAAAATCCTTGTTAGAAAAATTGGTAGAATAATACTATTTAGAGTTGAAATAAACTTTGTAGAAATTTGAATAATGATTTGTATCCAGTCTTTGCATTTTTCATATAAAGTTGAAGTAAATATAATTAGATTAATTATTTAGAAATTTAAATTTAATTACATGAAATATTAAATTTTAAATTAGTAAAAAAGTGAAAAAGAAGGGTAATTTTGGAAAAGGCCAAAAATAAGGTGAAACATTTTGACTCGGCACAGACACGAATTGGACACGCCTTACTTTATTACAAGTGGGCCATGGCCCAATAACCGCTATTACTTGTATTTGCACAAATTCGTCTAGATGGATGAAGCAGTCAAAAGACCATATCACACATACATACATACACCTTTTATAAAAATATTTTAATTAATATATCATACAATTATTAAAGAATTTAATTTTAATTAATTATATATATATATATATACAAAATACAATATAATAAAAAATAGTGCAGTATTGCTACAGTGTGAATGTGAGAAGACCTTTTCTCAATAAATAAAAATGAATATTCTGTTTTCCTTCTTCAACAAACCAAATACGCGGTCCAAATCACCCCCAATATAAGCCTCTCCTCTTCATTAGGGTTACAAAACATCCTCCTCTCGTCTCTTTCTTCTTCTCAATACACACTCCTCATATTTTTTTTTTTATTAATCCTTGCTCTCACTCATCTGAAATTCAATCGCGGTTTTAATTTGATTCACAAAGTCTGTGTTTTTTCCATTTTTTTTTCCGTAATTGGAGATTTTGTGAGGGTGATAAATTATTGAAATTCGATCTGCACTTTGTGTGTCTGTAACGGTTCTTCGATCTTCTCAGTTTAATCCGGATTTTTTTCCATCACAAAAGGGGAAAAATCGTGGAAATTCTGTTTTTTTTTTCTTTCAAAGTTTAAATTCCGGTTGTAATTTCTGTTATATGTGAGCTGAGAGATGCCAACAACAGATTTGCACGAGCCATCTTCATCGTCGTCTTTTTCAGGGTTTGGGTTTTCGATTTTGAGCAGACGCCGTGATCAAGTTCACTCAATGGAATCCACGCACGGGGCTAACACCGGCCAAGAAGTTGAATTGGAGTTCTTCCAGAAACAAGTTGCCGACCGCTTTCAAGATTTAGCGTCAGCCGATTCCGATGAATTGCTCTCAATCCCCTGGCTTCGCAAGCTTCTAGACGCATTCCTCTCTTGCCAAGAGGAATTCAGAGTTATTGTTCTCAACAACAAGACCCTATTGAGCAAGCCCCCGATGGATCGGTACATCGCCGATTTCTACGAGAGGAGCGTAAAGGCTTTGGATGTATGCAACGCCATTCGCGACGGGATTGAGCAGATCAGGCAGTGGCAGAAGCATTTGGAGATTGTTTTATGTGCTCTGGACAATCAGAGGATCATCGGCGAAGGGCAATTTCGTCGTGCGAAAAAGGCCCTTGTCGATTTAGCCATTGGAATGCTCGATGAAAAAGATTCCAACACGACTCTTGGCAGTAACAGGAATCGTTCTTTTGGGCGTAATAATGTGCAGAAGGAGTCGAAAAGCTTAGGCCACTTCAGATCACTGTCCTGGAGTGTTTCCAGGTCTTGGTCTGCTGCTAGACAGCTTCAAGCAATCAGTAACAACTTGGTTGCTCCTCGAGCGAACGAGATCATGTCCACAAACGGGCTTAATTTGGCTGTTTTCACAATGAATTACGTGCTATTATTCGTGATGTGGGCTCTTGTGGCTGCAATCCCTTGTCAAGACCGTGGTCTTCAGACACATTTCTATGTTTCGAAGCAGTTTTTGTGGGCCGGTCCGATTCTTTCACTCCATGAAAGAATCCTGGAGGAGTCGAAGAAACGGGACAGGAGAAATGCTTGTGGGCTGTTGAAGGAGATTCACGAGGTTGAGAAATGCGCTCGCCATTTGAATGAACTGACCGATTCTGTTCAGTTCCCAATGACAGAAGACAAGGAGAGAGAAGTGAAGCAGAGAGTTCAAGAAGTGGGAGTTGTTTATGAAGCTATAAAGTATGGGCTGGATCCGTTTGAACGCGAAGTTAGGGACGTGTTCCACCGAATTGTGCGCAGCAGGACTGAGGGGCTCGACTCAGTGGGCCGGGCAAATAATGATTGATGAATTTGAGCTTTTATATGAGTTGAAGTAGATTGTGGTAAGTGGTACTTGATAATTGTTTTCTGAATTTAGGTTTTCTTTTTTATATATAGGAAGAGAAGGATGTTTAAAAGTCTTGTATTTATCACTTGATAATCAAAATGATGTAAAGAAATTAGGAAGAAAAATGGACCTTATGCTCTGGTCCATGGTGCTATTGTTCCATCTATTTGTTTTTGTATAATGAAATTTCCGAGTAAATTTGTGCACGACTGCGTTACCAATTATGTAATTATTTGGTTAGATGGTTAATATCACCGAAAAGTGAACCAAGAATCGCAGTTCTACATTTCAATGTCTCTCGATTACGGAATTAGCCCGATGTATTATGCAATATTTTTTTCTTTTCTCTCACTAGAAATGCCGAGCTGTCACCACTCACACCACAAGTAGTTGCTTTCATGTATTTCTAACAATCAAATTCCTATGAAGAAGTCTAACAAAGAAAGAATTGGATTTGTTCTCAAACTGATATTTTTTCAGCTTGCTCTGTTTTGAATGAGTGAAAGAAGGAAAAAGTCTTAATATATTAGTCCAAGATGTGAATCTTGGAGCCGACCCCATTTCGAAAGGACGTTTTTATAGACCAGGACCAAGTTTTGAGGTGAGTCGTATTTTACTGAATTTCTAATTCAAGAAACAGAATTTCTTCGTTTGCTGTTCGCATTCACGTTTATATCGTCGGAAATGTTGAAATGTGTTTGAGGTTAATAATTTGATTCCATTCAAATACGACAACCCACATGCTTATTGAAGATGAAGGTAGTGGTTATAATATCTGAATACACCTTTCGATCGTATAATATCTGAACTGATAACCGATTACTCTGGCCTTAAGTTTAATGACAATAAATAAAGCATTTAATGCTAAAAGTTGTTTTTTGTGGTTTAGCAGCGCAGATCTAGTCTACATAACATGCAATTATGGGACCGTGAGCTGGACTTGGTATCTTTATCTTTATTATTGAAAAAGATGGATGCTCACCTGACAAGCTGTATGTATCATGGCCCTATATGTATGTATTTGCTGCTATCGAAGTTTTTCACCGTAAGTTTATTTTTTCACAGTTTATCTATTATTCTAAATGGTAAATTACATCGTTAGCCTGCTTACAAAGTTTTGATATTGGAATATTCTTACGAGAAAACTTTGGAAGAAGCATTGTGGGGAACTTGTTGATTAGTTATTTAAAGTGTAGCTTTCCCTCCCGCCGAAGCTATAATAAGCAATTGTTGTTACATTGACAAGCTAAGAATATGTGCTTTGCTTTTTTTTTTTCTCTGCACACTTGGTTTTCTTTTCTCAAATAAAAACTGCCGTTTCCCTCGTTATTCCAATTCATTGGTTGTGAAAGAATGGAGATGGAATTAGGACTCAAGTTCACTAGGGTAGCCGATGAATTCACGTCTGATTTTCAACTCATGAAAGACCGTGCGGGCCCTCTTTTCTTGTCCCGAGAAACAGACTCCATGTTTATCCTCACTGCTCATCTCAAAGGTTTTTTTTTTTTTGTTTTTTTTTTTTTTAATATAATTTTTTTTATAGCCCTTCTATGTTATGTAATTATTTGAAAAAAATTCGTGTTTTTTTTGGTGATGTTAGCAGGTTATAAGAGAAGAAACATAAGGATTGACATAAACGAGGATGCGACTTTAGATTGACATAAACGAGGATGCGACTTTAATTGCAATAAGCGGCGAAAAGCAGGTGAAAGAGACTGTAATGGTGGGGTGGCAAGTGGTCAAGAAAGGTACAGAGACGAAGGTATTCAAGAAAGTGTTCAAAATCCCAGATGGCGTATTTTTGGACAAGATCAAGGCCAAGTTTAACGAGGACGAATCAACTCTCACAATCACAATGCCGAAGAAGGTGAAAGGAATAAGAGGGACCCACATTGAAGAAATTAAAGAAAATCAAGAGCTCGTTAAAGAGGGATCGTCAAATTTGCAGAATC
>NW_012193250.1:4434754-4487004 GCF_000504015.1 Erythranthe guttata | reverse complement strand
AACGAAAAAGAGAGAAAAAGCCTTACATGGAAACGAAGGATGAGGCGGCGGCAACGAACGGCGACGGTGGTGGTGGTGTACAAATCTATGTGGAGACGATGGTGGTGTAAAGAGAGAGAAATCGATAGAGACAACGAACACGAGAAATTAATAAATTACTAACCGAGTGAATCAGCAATAGTCATATTCGAACCAGACTATAGTCACGTTAATGCTTCTGCTCCAGATCTGGAGAAAAAAAAATCGAAAATAACGAAAAAGAAGGAGTGGGATGCGACGACAACAACGGTGAGTGAAAGAGAGAGTGGGGAACAAACAATAAATTCATAAAATCACTAATCGAGTGAATCAACAATAGTCATAATTATTAACAGAACAGTGAGAATATGACTATTATGTGACTACTCTGTAAATCGAAATAAAATGAAATCAGATACAACTCGGACGACACAAACCCCATACATTTTGCTCTGAACAAAACAAACGCTCGTAAATTGCGAACCAAATATTATAATCCATAGGCTAAATTATAAAAAAAAAAAAAAAAAAATCCAATTCCAAACAATTTCTGATATTTTTCACCCAACTTTTCTTCAACACCAATCACATAGCTCCTCTTCCACGTGGATTTTTAGAGCACTTATTTATGCAATACATAACTAAGCACAAACACCGTTAACTTCACACCTTCAAAAGTATACACACAGTTACATATACATATAGACAATAAGATTAGGAAAAAATACAGTGATCCAATTTTTGGTGATCGGATCTTCTAATCGAAACAATATTCTCTAGTCTCATGTCAAAAAGAAAAAAAAAAGAGAGGAGATGAGAAGAGATTGAGAACGTGAGAGAGAGAGGGGGAGTGAAGGAGTGAAATAAATTATATCACGTTAAAAACCTAATCACATAAGGGCACTTTAGTCTTATCAAGTATGGTTAGGGGTGTCTCACTAATTAAGAATGAAACTTGGGTGTAGGCAAAAGTCTTTAATAGTCAATTGGGTTTAGTTCAAAATATTTTCCATTTGAGGGGGCTATTGCATATTTCCCCTATATTTTATTACATTCACTTAATTAACTACAGGAAAATAAAAATAAAAAAAGAAACAGGTAAAGTTGAGAAGAAAAAATCTATAATCAATAATCATCAAAGAAGGCATAAGTTAGCGAAGCCAGGATTTGAAGTACGCCGAAAAACTTTCTAAGGAGAGGCCGTAAATGTAAATTATACATGAAAATTTCAATTTCTATATATCTCTACAAAATAATAGGGATTTGAAAAATGTTGGGGGCTCTATGCTGGCTCGCTCGCTCTAGAATTTCCTTAATTAGCCGTGCCGTGCCTGGCGATGATGATTTTCGATCCTTTTTTCTTCTTTGCAACGAACGAATTAATCATAAAACAAAAAAAATATAAATAAAAAAAACAAATTTGAACTGCAGTTTCTGTTTAGTGTATAAAGTGTCTCTGTCTCTCTCTAACATACTTGTCCTATTTTGCAACCCAAAGCACCGGCAAATTTGGTCATAATCTCAACCTGAGTGGCCGATGCCGCCTGTATAAGATCGTACTTCTCCGGGTGCTTGCTTGTATACGTTGGATCACCCGATTGAACAAAGAATGCTCCTCTCAAGAATATATCTCCCTCCGATCTCCATATCCACTGGCTCCACACCGATTCCGGCGAATATTCCCTCTTCGTCACCTGCAAAAATTAGTTAATTTTTTTGTGTCCTGTATATGTTTCATCATATGTGTATGTATGTATATGTGTATATATAATTATATATACATACCTCCTTGGCAAAAGGGTTGTCTGGGGGAGCAATGAATCTGTTGCCCTGACTGATGATGATAGGGTTCTTGCTTCCACCAATGGCGTACATGTTCCAGTGGGTGTAGTCGTTGTTGACCACGTGGATGTAACCGAATCTGCAACGTGGCATCCTCTGGACGAGCCTCTTCCCGAAGTGGTTGAACGCCACCGTGATCTGCATCTTCACGTCCTGCGTGTGGCTGTCGCTCGCCCCGAACAGCATCGCCTCGTTGTGGTCGGTGAAGTGGCCGTTGGATATCGTGATCCCAGTCGACCCCATGATCGCGTCGATCAGCCCGTCGCTGCAGTTGGTCATCGACACGTGGTCGATCCAGATGTCCTGCGCTCCGTAGATCGATATACCGTCACCGTCGCTCCTCGTCCGGAACCCGTAGTGGTCGACCGAGTCCCTGATCATGCCCCCGTCCCCGGGGACTATGTCGTGGATTAGTAATCCGTGGATGATTATGTTCTTCACGAACTGGATTGTGATCCCGGCGCCGCCGGTGATGTGGACTCGCACGCCGCGGCCGTCGATCGTCTTGTCGCTCTGCATGATCAGCTCCTGGGAGAGGCGGATCACCATGCTCCGGGAGAAGATGATCCAAAGTGGCTCCGTTTGGATGACCGCATGGCGAAGTGTTCCCGGAATCGGGTTGACCATGTCGCTGTCGGAGGAGTCGTTGACCACGTAGATACGGCCACCTTTCCCGCCCTTGGCCTTGTATCCGAATCCCAAACCGCAGTCGGCCAGCCTGAACCGGTTGTCGGCCCAATTTGCTTGGCATCTCCAGCAACGGTCGATTGGGTTTGTCGCCATGCAAGGTCCATCGTAGCCGTGTGCTAAGTGCCTACGGCTACTGTTGGAAACCAATTCCAGGTCTTTTATTTCCTCTAGTGCCCTGCAAGATTTACATAATCACAAAATTAACCCTTTACTATTTTTTCTAAAATATTCCAATTCCAATTCCAATCCAAATTCTGACTCATATATACCTGGTGGAATGTAGATTCAAATGACTGACGATTTTAGCAGGATGCGGCTCGTAGGATTCGAGAGTGTTGTTCCATGCCTGCACACTGCGCTTGACCCAATATTCGTCGGAATCTAAGAAATTAGCGCTAATGCTCGGTAGAGCATACGCAAATGCGATCGACAAGAACAATAAACCCATCTTGCGAACCATCTTTCTCTCTATATATTTATTGATTTTTTTCGATTTTTATTTTATTTTATTTTGATGAATGCCGACGGTCTGGGGTCGAAGCCTAATTAGCGGTGATGGGGTTCAACACAACCAGACCGAAACACACATTCAAATTTATTAAAAGGGGCTTTTTTATTTAAATGCAAAGAAGCACAAAACCGCTTTTATTCTGTTTTTCATTATGGTGCGAGGATTGGTTTATATAGTGGATATTTCCCGCTAAAATTGGGGTTACCCACTTGCTTTTAGTGGTTGTTACTCATGCATATTCAGATTTTTTTGTTTCTCCATGTGTTTTCATAATTCTTCATTTTTCTATGTTTAGTACTATACTATAATAGGCAAATTAAATACCAATTTATTTTGTAAATAAAAATATATAATTTTCAAAGAAATTAAAAACACACATTTAAATTGGGATCATTTGATACATATGATCATGAATCAAGTTGTTATTCACCAACATATATAAATTTTACTGAATCTCCTACTTCATAAACAGCATCACATTTCGCGGGCCCCACCCCAGACGGCGGCAAATCATTCTTCGTCGAGCCTGACAATAGTCAGTATTTGACCATATATTAAAGTGTCGTATCCAAAATCATCTTAGATAAGGAAAAATATATTTCGATGTTGTTTTTTTTTAAATATTGGATTTTTCAAGATAAATTTATACAATCTTATTGTAACTGAATAGTACAATTGAACTAACTACATCCACTACATGATTCTCCAATAACTAAGATAATAATTTATTTATTTTCCTTCATTTTTGTGTAAGGTGGTGTTTGCAAAAAAAACTTATGTAAAAAAAGAAGTTAATGATTGTGAGTTAAGTCGATTTTAAGCTGAAAAATCAACTTAAATTGAAAATGCAGGTCCCAACCTCAAAAGACACGTTAACAGATAGAATTGCGTGGTACACACCAATTATTATTATTATTATTATTATTATTATATATATATATATATATATATATATGTGGATTTTATCCTGCATGTATTAAGGTGTAGAAGGAGGGAGATCAGATTTTCTTCGCTGGCACAAATCTTTATTAGTTGTTTCAAATCCATGTTTAACTTAATTTATTCACATTTCCCCCCAATTCGCATAAATAGTACAAACCATTAAGCTGTCAAAATCTTAGTCGTGCTTGATTAAAAAATAAAAAATAAAAAAAGATGTTAATATAATAGTGATGTAGTTCATACTCATCCTCAAAACGTGGAAGTAAAATATTCTAGTGTGATTGAATGAAATTATAGGTGAATAAAAAAGGGTTGAAATTGGATCTTTTTCTCCAAAGTGTGTTTTGGAAATTAAATTTTGATCGATAAAAATATATAATAGTTATGAGTGGTGAAACTGATAAACGGAAAGAATCATCGATGCCGCCGAAGTTGAAAATCGCGATGCTTGTAGTTGGAACAAGAGGAGATGTTCAGCCTTTTCTCGCTGTGGCAATGAGACTTCAGGTTTATTTTATTTTTTTTGATTAAATTTCTTTTAACCGACATTTTTCTTATAACCAAATGTATTTGTGTGACCACCAGGAACATGGTCATTACGTGAGATTGGCAACACATGCTCGATTCCGTGATTTTGTGAAATCTGCAGGGATAGATTTTTACCCACTTGGAGGAGACCCTCTGGTTATGGTTGAATGTAAGAGCTTCTTCGAAATAACTAATTTTATTTTATTTTTACGACTAATTCTATTAGTGAACGAACCTATGTTATTTTACGAAAGATATAGTATTAATTCGTGTCTAATGAAAATTGTAGTTCTAGTGCGAAATAAACATATTATTGCGGCACCAGGAGATCGAGTTATACTACTTGAACAGCTAAAGGCCATTATCGACTCTGTCCCCTTAGCATGTACAGAACCGGACCCAATAACCGGTGAACCTTTCACGGCTCAGGCTATTATTGCAAATCCTCCCGCTTATGGTTAGTTATTTTTTTCTATATTTTCTCTAGTTGGTTATACATCGTTTTTCATTTATATTAATGTTGTTATTTTAACCAGGACGTGTGCATGTGGCTGAAGCTCTTGGTGCTTCTCTGCACATATTCTCCCCAATACCTGGCACGTAAGTTTAAACTGTTGTCCCGATCATGTTTGTCTGACTTTTATTATGTCTAGTTAAAAAAAAGAAAAAGTGAAAAGAAATGCTTACAAGTCGGGTGAATATACAGGCCTACGAATGCGTTTCCTCACCTATACATGCAAATACCTTTAAGTGCTGGATACTGGGTATGTTTTTTTTTTTTCCCTTATTTTTTAGGTATTTCAGTCCGGATAAGCTAATCTTGCTTTGATCCAGCTATCTTATATTTTTGCGGATTTAATGGTGTGGTGGGGCATAAGAGAATTCGTCAATGAATTCCGAAAAAAGAAGTTGAATCTTGCTCCTATTTCATACTTCAACACAGACCATGTCTCAATTTCTCATCTCCCAACGGCCTATACGTGGAGTCCCCTTGTGTTGCCCAAGCCCAACGGTTAGTGTTCGATTATTCTTGCTTACATTTTTAATAGCTTTAACAAACTACTTATTTTATGACTAATTCGCCAGATTGGGGCCCTCTCGTTGATGTTGTTGGTTACTGCTTTTTGGATCTTGGATCTAAATTCATACCACCTGAAGATTTTGTTCAGTGGATACAAAATGGAACCAAACCCATTTATTTTGGATTCGGAAGCACGGTATCGTCTCATGTTATGCACATTTAAATCTTATTATGTGTTGGGATCCGGTTGTAATAATAATTATATATTCAGACATCCAAAATAAAATTTGAGCAAGGTACTGATTTTCGTTTACCCTTTTATCCCCGACAAGCGTGTGATAATAAGTAAAAGAACGGATTTATGATTTATCTTGAACACCGAGTATTCACTACCACTATTCCACTGCTGTCTTTTAGATTAGTTGATTATACAATAGTGAATAATACAATTGAAGCCAACAAAAAAAAGATGTGATATATACCTTCAGAACATGTTTTAAGTTTGTTATTGAAAGCAGAAAGATGATTTGCTTTCGATTATTTGCTTTTTAAGCTTCTCGACGAACCTGAAAAGATGATGGATATCATTTTGGAGGCACTGAAGAATACAGGGCAGAGAGGAATCATTGATCGAGGGTGGGGGGACCTTGGCAGCACACGTAAGTTTTTTATTTATTTATTTATTATTATTTGGCATTTAATCTCTGCTTCCTCCGTTAGTTTCCTGTATGAAATTTTTGTTTTAAACTGTTGGTAATTTTTCTGTTACAGATCGGAATATTCCAGAAAACGTATTCTTTGTTGCTGATTACCCTCATGACTGGTTGTTTCCTCAATGTTCTGCTGTGGTGAGTTCAAAAAGACGAGTTAAGATTATTGCATATCAATTCTGAAAGATTTATACACATGCGTATTCATTCGTTCGTTGGTTTTTCATATTCTTGTGTGAATTAAGGTTCATCACGGTGCAGCTGGAACTATAGCTACTGGACTCAGAGCAGGGGTAACTAATTACTCAGGATGACTTTTTTATATTATTATTATTATATAGTGTAACGAATTATAATTTTTTTTTTATTTTTTTTATGTTGTTATTGTTGTTGTTGCAGTGTCCGACTGCTGTAATACCGTTCTGTGGGGATATGTTTCTTTGGGGGAAAATACTCCATAAGAAAGGATTGGCACCTGCCCCGATTCCCATGTCACAGCTCAGTGTTGAATCGCTTTCGGAAGCAATTACATTCATGCTCCAACCGAAGGTTAAACTCCGATCAATGGAATTAGGACAACTTATTCAGAGAGAAGATGGTGTTGGAGCTGCTGTCGAAGCATTTCACCGCCACCTGGAAACAGATATTTCATCACCAAAACCATCGTTGAAAAAAGTGGACCCCTCAAATCCCGTGCATTGGCTTTTCACTCAGGTCGGGAGGTTTTTGGCGCCCACTGGATTAAAAAAAAATCGGAATCATTTCGATAATCTGTGAAATTCGAATCGGTTTTTATTGGAATTGTTACGAGTAAGAACCAAAGTTTGCAGGAGAGAGTGATGATACTATGATGAGTTATAGAGGTGACTTGTGGAAAACATGTTTAATTTCAGCACAGCCTGTGTAAGAAATTTTTATACAAAATGTATTAATTTGTTCTCAAATTAGAATCCTGTATGAATCGTGTTTGTGAATTCTGACTCTTGTTTAAAGTGATGAACGACTTTAGACTATTAAAATGAGGACTGGAAGTTTACTTAAGCTACAGTTTAATTCAAATTTAATTCTAAAACTTGAAGTGGTTAATTACTTATCCACCCCTTTTGAAGTCTAAAACATTTATTTATTCCTATTATTATGTGAAATATTTCCAAAAAAATAGTTCATATTTAATTCAACGGCAAATTACGGCTATCCCCTGAGGTATGCCAAATTACGAAAAAAATCCCCTTGTATGGGTAATTACAGTCATCCCTCATTTTAAATATGTTTACATAAAATTTATGTAATTCGGTTATTTACCGAACCAAATCTTATATTTAGTTCGGTAAACGGTATGAAAAGTTGGCGTATCAGAATTTCGGTTCGATTTTACCGAATTAATATCCCTAAATTTACCTCTGAAGGGGTCTTTTCATAAGATAATACATAGTTGAGGGATGACTGTAATTACCCACAGACAAGGGAGATTTTCGTAATTTAACCATAACTTAAGAGTGACTGTAATTTGCCCTTAATTCAAATATAGTTTTTAATCCAGCAGGCGTAAATAACCAGGTGTAGTATCTTGTTAATTCGCTTCCAAGATAAAAAATAATTATACTACATATGTGAGAAGTATATTATTTATTTATTAATTTTATATTCATTAGAAATTAAATGCACCCTAATAGGCTATTACAATACAAAATTGCAAAAAGCCAAAAACAAACAACACTAAACCAAAAATAAACAATATATACATCTTCATTAAATATTCGTGTATATGAATTCTCATTTGGCGCCGAATGACATGAACATGGCCAACATGCCAACCACGAACCATTCGGAATCTTACTAGTGCCAGCTCGACAATTTGCTGTTTCATTTATTTAATTTATTTTCGTTTAATTTGAGTATCACATTAATTGTTGTTCGCTGCTGTCAACTCAACTCCATTAACGTTAATCTCTCGTCTAATCTTCTTCTTCTGTCATTTCACCCAAGAACATTCCAGTAGCTTCTGTGTAATTAGGGTTTCATCCAATTTGGGGGAAAAACTTCTTCACCGTGTTTATTACATTATGGCTTATTACAACCAATCCATTCCAAAATTGAAGATCGCCATGCTTGTAGTTGGAACAAGAGGTGATGTTCAGCCTTTCCTCGCTGTGGCAAAGAGACTCCAGGTAATTCCCTGATTATTTAACTTAATTACCTATTTATAATATTATCTGACAATTTTACTATTTTTCATAAAAATATTATTTAATATTTAACTGATGATGAACTGAACTTATATGTGAGCACAGGAGTATGGTCATAATGTTAGGTTGGCTACTCATTCGCATTTCCGGGGATTTGTGAAGTCGGCCGGGGTAGAGTTTTACCCTCTCGGTGGTGACCCTCGTGTTTTTATCGGATGTAAGCACGACGTTCTTTAGTTACATATACATTAAATCGATATCGAGTAGCGGTGAATTTTTTTATAAAAAAATGTGTTACTATCCGTTGTTATAGATTTATCGAGAAATAAAGGACTTATTCCATCTGCGCCTGGAGAAATATGCGTATTGCATAAACAAGCGAAAGCCATTGTCGATTCTCTTCTTCCGGCATGCACGGAGCCGAATATCGTAACCGGTGAACCTTTTATGGCTCAAGCAATTATTGCAAATCCTGCTGCATACGGTAATTTGTCCGATTCTGAAAAAAATAATAAGAAATAATTTGTAATAATAATAATTAGTATATGATGTGTTGTTGTAATTAGGGCATGCATTGGCTGAAGCACTCGGTGTTCCTCTACACATCTTGTTCACGATACCTTGGACGTACGTTTTATTTTATTAATTAATAATTGTCTGATTTGTATTGTTCTGTCTTATTCTTATTAAAATTAAATGAATTTTGTGCGCGAAATGCACAGGCCGACATATGCATTTCCTCACCCACTAGCACGCGTACCTCAAAGTGCTGGATATTGGGTACGAGAATTACTTCAATTTTCGATTGGAATTTTGCATCAAGTTGATAAATAAATATGCTCCTTTTTGTAATTCGTGATCCAGCTCTCGTATATTTTTGTGGATTTACTGATATGGTGGGGCGTAAGAGGATTTATTAACGACTTGAGGAAAAATAAGCTACACCTTGCCCCTATTGCAACATACTTCGATACATACCATGTCTCGATTTCTCATCTCCCGACTAGTTATATGT
The DNA here is from genome assembly GCF_000504015.1 of Erythranthe guttata. The sequence continues at coordinate 4,477,541 of NW_012193250.1, read as the reverse complement.
GGAGTTCCCATATTCTGCCCAAGCCCAACGGTAAGTATTGGATTATTACTTCATTTATCGCATCTTGTTTATCAATTTAACTGTCCAAGATTCGTAGTTAATAAGCCTGCATTGATTTTATTGCAGATTGGGGCCCACTTGTTGATGTTGTTGGTTACTGTTTTTTGAATCTTGGATCTAAATACGAACCACCTCAAGAATTTGTTCGGTGGATGGAAAAGGGGGATAAACCGATTTATATTGGGTTTGGAAGCATGGTAAGGTTGTTTGTCTAAAAAAATTTACGTGCATATAGAAATATGATTATATTTGTATTTATTGCTTGGTCAAGCTTCTAGAAGATTCGAAAAAAGTAGCAGCGATAATTTTGGAGGCACTTAGGATTACAGGGCAGAGAGGAATAATCGATCGAGGGTGGGGAGACCTTGGCAGCACTCGTAAGTCTGGTTTTTTTTTTCAGTTTTTTTTTTTTTTTTTTTTGTTTTGGCATTTTATTAATTTCGCTCGACTATTAATTTCGTAAATTAAAACACAGATACAGATATGCCAGAAGATGTTCTCCTTCTTTCAGATTGCCCCCATGACTGGTTATTTCCGCAGTGCTCTGCTATTGTGAGTTCAATAAATCCGCCTAACTTTTGATTAAATTACGTCTTCTTCATATTCTAAAATTTGTTCGTCGAGATTAGAAATAATAATTGATTTTGTTGTGACAGGTTCATCATGGTGGAGCTGGAACTACAGCCACAGGACTCAAAGCAGGGGTTAGTTAGTTAGTTAGTTAGTACTCGTTTCGCTTCAAATGGTTATTACAATATATAATTACTACATGTTATATATAATAACTAATGAGTTGTACTATGTTGTCTTAATTTTACAATATGCAGTGTCCAATGACCATAGTACCGTATTTCGGAGATCAGTTTTTATGGGGAGAGAGAATCTACCAGAAAGGATTGGGACCCGCTCCGATTCCGATATCACAGCTCACCGTTCAATCTCTTTCAGAAGCTATAACATTCATGCTCCAACCCCAGGTCTATATATATTCATGTGTATATATATGTATATGTATATGTATTTTTATTTGTGGTGAATATTGATACTAAATAGATTATAATTTTCTAGGTAAAAAACCGAGCGATGGAATTAGCAGAACTTATACAGAGAGAAGATGGTGTTGGAGCTGCAGTCGAAGCGTTTCACCGACATTTGCCAACAGAGCTTCCAATGCAAAAACCATCGTCACATAAAGACGAAACCCCGAATCCGGTGCAATGGCTTTTCAGTCGGATCGGAAAATTATGCTGCCTAATTTGCTCTCCTTGAGACATTAATTTCAATTGTACATAGACTTACTTATTTGTTTAGTACATAAAAACATGCATTCATTTGTAAATTGTAATAGAAATTACAACAGTGAAGAAAACAGACATTCATCAATGTTACTTGTTCTATATTTTGACTGCAAAAACAACTATATCTAGGCATTAGTCCTAATACATTAAATTATTAATTAGCCTTTTTTCCCAGTTTTTTAAAATTTACTTATATTATAAATGTCAGGTAATTAAACAATATAATTAAACAATACAAGTATCCTGCCATTATTCATAGACAAACCAATTTATTTATTTACTCAAAAAAAAAACCAATTTATTTATAGGATTCTCTTTTTACAAAACCTGAATCCTATTAGGGTGAATAAAATAAAATAATAATAAATAAAAAAACATTTCACAAAAATAAAATAAAAAAAGAAAAAAGAAAAAGAAAAAAGAGATCATTAATTTGGCGGGAATTGGGTAAAATCCAAACCTATTTAGGGCTTCAAGACCCAATTTGTCAAGGTTGGCCCATTTTTTAAGCTCTATTTTTGGCCCAAACAAATGGTTTGTTCAAAGCGAACATCAATCAACATAATATTAATATTAATTGCCCGAAAGGTATTCGTTTAAATAAAAATTAACAATTGAGTCCTTCAACTTTGATTGCTTTGCCGCTTAAAACTGGGGTTTCCCACACGCCAAAAATACATTTATGATTTATGGTCCTTTTCCGTTGAGTCTACTTCACGGCGACGTCAATCACTAACTGCTATTTATACCTCCCCCTTTTCCTCACTCCCCTCTGAAAAATTAAAATTATAAAAACCCCCAAAAATGGCGGCGGTATCAGTAGCGGCGGCGATCCCCAGGGCAGTCGCCGGAGCGTTTCCTTCTCCGTCATCTGAGAACTCGAAGCGTTCCCACTTTTCCTCTCTTCAGTTCCCCTCGGAGCTCCGTACTTTCGGAATCCGAAATCAGCGCCTTAATTCTAAGCTCCGCCACCGTACGCTTACTTTGGTAATTATCATACATTTTCAAGTAGATGAGATCTATCAGAATTCATTTTCTTAATTTCATAATTTATTTCTCAGTTTTTTTTTTCAATTTATTCATTTAAGTAGGTGAAGAGCGATTAGCTCAGCCAAAATTAGTAAATTAGGTTAAATATGCATTTGGTAAATTTTGAATTGTTATGCTTTTGTTTGTAATTGAACTACTTGTCAACCTAAAGTACCTGATGATGGTGATGCTTAAAGGTGAAGACAAGGTCATAGAAAAACTCAAATAGTATATAGAGTTTCTAATTTGTATTTTTCTTAATTGTTTGAGCTCCATTATATCTCCATTTGATAAGTAAAACTAAAATTGTTTTACTGTTAATCGATCAGGTTGCGTCAAAGGCGCAGGAGTTGTCGTCTGATCTTGACGAAATATTGGACAATTCTGAGAAACCAGTATTGCTTGACTTCTATGCTACATGGTGATGTGCTTTTTTGATTGTTTTACGTTTTACGTTTTACGTTTTGGTATGAATTGACTTGCAATTATCGTAGTAGCTCTAAATATCTTCAATTGCACCTCGAATTTAAATTTACTAGGTGTGGTCCTTGCCAGTTCATGGCTCGTATATTGGATACAGTGAGTAGTTCAATGATAGATAAGATCCAAGTTGTGAAAATCGACACCGAGAAATATTCCAGCATCGCAGACAAGTACAAAATCGAGGCGTTGCCTACTTTCATCTTGTTCAAGGATGGGAAACAACTTGATCGCTTTGTAAGTAAAATCACTTCCTGAAAATGCTGTTTTACGATGTTTATAATTTTTTTATTTTTATTTTTCGATAATATATTTTAATTGTAATTCTGAATTTTCAGGAGGGTGCTATGGCTGCAGACCTGCTTATTCAACGAATCAAGGCTTCACTGTAAGTAGTAGTTTCAGCAGCTAATGGCGAAGTCGTGTACATGGTATTATTACGACATGGCTAATGAATGTCCTAAAGAAAGAAGTACTTGCTTAGGACAAGTCGAAAGCAGCTCCGGTTATCATGTTCGTTGCGGACAAAGGGAATGAGTAAACACTCTGCATTCATGAACAGAGCCTTGGTTACTTCAATTTGAATTATTGTTTATTATTACAGTAAAAGTTACAGAATTGTGGTGTGAGATTTTATTTTAATCAGTGTACAAATATTCCCCAAGTGAAATCAATGTATAGTTCATATTATAAAACTGAAAGATGATGAGACATGTTGTTATTACACTCAACTTCCACACAAACTTGTAAAAATCATTTTCCAAATAATAATGAGGGCAAATTACGGCAACCCCTGAGTTATGGTCAATTTACGAACCCCCTCCTTTTCCAAATAATAATAAGGGCAAATTACAGCAACCCCTGAGTTATGGTCAATTTACGAACCCCCTCCTGTTTGGGTAATTACAGTCACCTCCACAACTATGTATTATCTTACGAAAAAGTCTCTCAAGATGTAAATTTAGAAATGTTAAATTGGTAAAACCAATGTGGTTATACAAACACAAAATACCATCAAAATATTCAGACAAAAAATGTAGTAAATATTACTATTCATGTTACAGTTGGCTTTGACATTTGATCTAATTCAAGGAGGTTTAGTTAACTTTTAAAAATTACAACCCGGGTTCAGTGAACTTCACAGAATTATATCTTACCATATACTTATTTAAATCTATACATATTTACACACACATGCATCTGTATATATCTACATTACAAGTATGATTGTAGCCTCTCTCATTCACCGTTGACATGCATTAGAATATATATGACAAGTGATTTGCAAAATATATTTATAATTGATGATGCTAAAGTTAGATCACCTTAGATAGTAGAAGTAGGATGAGCTGGAAGAGCATAGTGGATCACTGACTCACGAGCTTGATGACCTTGAGATACCTGCAATCACATATTACGTAAACTAAGCCGGGGGTTGATCCGGCGGAAACCCCTTCGACGCTCAAGTCAGACGTGCTGATCATAGAAAATAGTCCAAAGAATACATATTGTAGTATTGCTCAGTTAATAGGACGTACCTTATGAAATGAGTTCAAATGTGTATTTATAGCTTAGTTGAGATTGTCGGGCTCAAACCTTGCTTTAAGGTGATTGAGCATCGGTGATAGTGGTCTTCGATATTGGGCTCGTGGCCCAGTAGGTAAATAATTTGTAGGCCCATTGGGTTGGGCCAATTAGGCATATCATTAAGCCCCCCACTCTCGAGTCGATGTGGGGGCCATGTTGAAATGGGTGACATATCGTGTCGAGAGTAAAAATTGTAGTAGTCGATGGTGTGCGATGACGCGTTGGAGCATGTGTCGGAGGGGCGTGAATGCGCGTTGGCGCAAAGCGCGACCAAGTTGTCGCGATGTAAGTTAATTGAGTCGTCGGTTTTGTCCCGCGACGATGTAGTAGCGAATTATCTCCTCGTAGGAGTTGTCTCGTCGCGGGGTAATAGTGTTGATCGAGTTATCTCCTCGTGGGAGTTGTCTCGCGATAATGTAGTAGCACGGATCAAGTAATCTCCTCGTGGGAGTTGTCTCTGGGGTAATAGAGTTGATCGAGTTATCTCCTCGTGGGAGTTGTCTCGCGATAATGTAGTAGCACGGATCAAGTAATCTCCTCGTGGGAGTTGTCTCTGGGGTAATAGAGTTGATCAAGTTATGTCCTCGTGGAAGTTGTCTCACGATAATGTAGTAGCACGGAGCTAGTATTCTCCTCGTGGGAGTTGTTATTTTTCGACATTGTCAATGTTTAGACGCGTTGCTTATATGTGTTTACATATAGCCTTGTGCGTGATGTCATTCTCAAGATTTTTTTTTTATGGGGGTCGTGCCCCTTGTTAGACCTCGTGGGTCTTAAGTATGTTTGGACCGTGACCACGTTTTAATGAATGACCCATCGAAAACAAGTAGATAAATTTGAGTAATCAAGCTGGCTAGGCTATATAGATCCTCATAACATCTTTAAGTGCTTCTAGGGTTGTAATCGTGCTAACTTTAGCTTGCGATTATATAGTGAATTTCAGGGGAGTTGTCTCCTCATGGGAGTTGTCTCGCTGCGGGTTCGTAGTACCGAGCGAGTTGGTCTCAAGGGTTATCGACTCCCTGGGGGCTTACATCTGCCCCCAAAATATTTCGTTCGCCAATGGTTATCGACTCCCTAGGGGCTTACATCTGCCCCCAAAATATTTCGTTCGCCAAGGGTTATCGACTCCCTGGGGTTTATAGCGCCCCCAAAATATTTCGTTCACCAAGGGTTATCGACTCCCTAGGGGCTTACAACTGCCCCCAAAAAATTTCGTTCGCCAAGGGTTATCGACTCCCTGGGGGCTTACATCTGCCCCCAAAATATTTCGTTCGCCAAGGATTATCGACTCCCTGGGGGTTAATAGCGCCCCCAAAATATTTCGTTCGCCAAGGGTTATCGAAATAATTATTAGCAGGTAGTTTTGAAATTTATCCTACTTAATTATATAATTAATTGATGGTACTAAATAGAGAATTATATTTCTCAGTTCATTCATAATATAACTGAAATGTTAAATGTCGTTTTAATTTTACTAATATCATTTTAATTTCAAAGCCGATTTTGACATATTTCTAATCTGATTTCGGCAAAATTCAAAACACGAAAACTGTAATTCTTTGGGTTAGCTTTCTTATCAAACTTTAATCAGTTAAACTGGAATTCTCACCGTGTGGCTTTGAAAAATGGGACGTTGCCTTGTTAAACTTGCAAGTATCTTCTTTGTTGCGAACCAATTGGTAACTTGAAAGCAACATCTTTCCCGCCAATTTAAACCAAATATAATATAAGACATGGGGCATTAAAATAATTCAATTCACATTGAGAATAATTATTGCTTGTAGTTGAAGGTGAGATTGGCCTTTGATTTGAATCCAAGAATAATGCAGAAATTGGACATGGGCACTTCAACTGATTTAACAAACAAATTGCCAAATTCTACACACATCTTTTCTTTTTTTCTCTTTTCATATGATGTAATAAAAATATACCATATACAGCAGAAACCTAACCCCCCATACTTATTTAATTTGTCTCTATAAAAACCAACCAACAAAACTCAACTGTTTTCATTTTTATAAGGTAAAATGAGAATTATGAAATGCATGGGGAGAAAGCGGAGAAAAACCGCGGGAAGCGCAGACAAGAAAGCTGCCGGCAACATCATTCGAGGAGACAGCATTGCGAGAAAATGGAAGCTTCTAAGCGGCGCAAACAACTGGCAAGGCCTGTTAGACCCGTTAGACCTCGATCTCCGCAAATACATTATCCACTACGGACAAATGTCGCAAGCAACCTACGACACTTTCAACTCCGAGAAGGCGTCAAAGTACGCCGGAAGCAGCAGATACTCAAAGGACAACCTCTTATCCAAAGTTGGCGTCGACAAGGCGAATCCGTTCAAGTACCGTGTCACTAAGTACGTCTACGCCACGTCATCGTTGACAGAAGTCCCGGATGCCTTCATCTTGAGGTCATGGTCCAGGGAAGCCTGGACCAAGGAATCGAACTGGATTGGCTACGTGGCAGTTGCTACAGATGAAGGGAAACTGGCTCTCGGTCGGAGGGATATTTTGATCGCGTGGAGAGGCACTGTTAGAACTCTTGAATGGATCAACGATTTCGAATTCTCGTTAGTCGATGCACCGCTGATCTTCGGAGCTGCAAACGATGGTGATGATCAGCCTAGGGTTCATCTTGGCTGGTACTCCATCTACACTTCTGATGATCCAAGATCACCTTTTAATAAAACCAGTGCTAGAAACCAGGTACATTATATATTCAAATCTTACATTTAGGAATATTTTATTTATTTAATATCTTTTTACTGAAAATTCGGAGAAGTGGGGTTTTTCCGGGATTAAGAATTCGAATAGGTTTATGAGTTATTTCGTTTTATTTTTTTACTTTTTTTTTTTGGGTAAAATTTCATGTTTTCTTATTTTAATTAGGGTGTTCATTGTTAGTATATAAATACGGTTGCATGCATGCATTTCTTGAATTAGGTTCTTGAAGAGGTGAAGAGATTGGTAGAAGAGTACAAGAACGAGGAGACGAGCATAACCGTAACCGGACACAGCTTAGGTGCAGCAGTTTGTACCTTAAACGCATCCGACATTGTAGTCAACAAATACAACAAGCCAAATGACATGCCGGACAAGTCATGTCCGGTGACAGTTTTCGCCTTCGCCAGCCCACGTGTGGGCGACGACAAATTCCGGAAAATCTTATCGTCACTAAAAACAAATAATAATCTAAACATTCTCCGTGTCAGAAATGCAAAAGACATAGTCCCGAAATACCCCTTCATAGACTACTCGGAAGTAGGGGTGGAGCTAGTTATAGACACGGATAAATCGAGCTATTTGAAAAGCCCCGGGAATTTGAGCAGCTGGCATAGCTTGGAGGGGTACTTGCACGGAGTTGCGGGTACGCAAGGGAGCAGGGGAGGGTTTAAGCTCGAAGTTAACCGTAGTTTAGCTCTCGTTAACAAACACATGGACGGGTTAAAAGACGAGTATTGCGTTCCGGTTTCGTGGTGGTGTGAGAGGAATAAGAGTATGGTGCAGAGTGATGATGGTTCTTGGGAATTGATTGATCATGAAGATGATGATTTTTTTTGATTTATCCTAGAATTTAATCACAATTGTTGTATGGATGAATTATTTATTTGTTTCATATTTAATTTCTTATTAATTCCATAAATTATGTGTTTATTTTTATTTTTCATAAATCAAAGCTAAGTGTGAAATGTGTGTTGGTAAAATGAGAAGGCTGAACAGTAAACAGTAAACATGGAGATGAGAGCGGTGGAAGACATAGCCATAGGCGAAGACCTAACCCCAGCCCTTCCACCTCTGGCCTTCGTCCTCCTTGAAACCGCCGTTAGCTCCTATTGCTCCGCCTGTTTTTCTATTCTTCCGCCGCAGCCATTTCCCCCACTTAACCCTAACTCTCGCCCTAATTGTTCCCATTTCCCTTCTCCTACTCCGCTTTACTGTTCCGTTAACTGCTCTTCCATCGATTCCCCACTCCATTTCTCCTCCGGCGAGCTCCGACTCCTCTCTCTCTTCCGGCAATCGCCTCCCTTCGCGTGGGAGGACTCCTCCGACCTCCGCCTCTCACTCCGCCTGATTCACTTATTCCAAAAAATTGAGAAAATTGAATGCCCAGAGGCAAGCGAAATTATTGAGCGAATTGGGGGTTTGATGACTAATCGTGAGAAATTGATATTTGAAGAGAGTAGGAACAGCAAATCTAAATTTAGCGATGAAAATCTTCGTGATTGCGGCGATTCAGGTGAAAATTCTGAGAATGTTTACCAGAAGATAAGATCGGGGGCAAAAATGATGGCGGAGGCAAGGAGGGCAAGTACGGATCACTATGTAAATGCAGAGAAGAAGAGGGATGATTTTGTATTGGAGGAGATGGTATTGTGTTTGGTGCTGACGAATGCTGTCGAAGTTCAGGATAAAAATGGCTGCACCATAGGTATTGCTGTTTACGATACTGCGTTTTCTTGGATCAATCATAGTTGTTCTCCGAATAGTTGTTACCGGTTCGTATCGAGGCTGGAAAATCACCAACAGTCATCTTTAAGAATTGCTTCATATGCAACAAGTGGCTGTCGCCATGGATATGGTAAATATACTTTGATAATCGACACAAAAAAAATCGCAATGTGGATTTCGATCGGGGTATATGAATAATCCGTTGATGTGAATTTGTTTACAGGTGATATAGAAAGAAATGGTTATGGTCCAAGAGTTATAGTTCGAAGTATAAAAGCTGTTCAAAAGGGTGAAGAGGTGACAATTGCGTACACGGATTTGTTGCAACCTAAGGTTTTTTGTTTTCCGAAATTTATCAGCACTGTAATTCAAATTTTTTTTATGTTCTTTGATTTCGATACGCACGTTGCTTTTCGTTTCTTTAGCTTTTTAAAAATGGAATTAAAACTGTTTGCACCGATACTATTGTTTGGTCCCATAATGGAAACAATTAAGTTACTACAATGACAAATAAATTGATTCAGTATAGCTACTGAGTTTAAGATGGCTTTTAGAAGTCCGACATCTTTCGTTATCCTTAGGTTTCTTGCAAATTTCATTCTCTTGTGTTGTGCTTTATTTATTTTTTGGAACATCGTATTCTCCTGCAGTCCAATCGTTCATTACCGTTACTTGGCATTGGTACCTGCAGGAGATGAGACGAGCACAACTATGGTTCAAGTACAGATTTAGTTGTAGCTGTCCGCGCTGTGTTGTGGTCCCTACAACTTACGTTGATTATGCTTTGCAAGTAAGATTTTTTGTTTCGTTTGAAAATAATCGATCGAAAATGCAAAATGTGTTTATGGGGTATTCTATATGTATTTTTATTTTATTTTTTGTGTGTGTAGGCACTCTCTGTTGGCTGTACAGATAATCAAGATTCTTCAGACAGTGAAATAGAGAAACTAATGCAAAGTTTTGATGATGCAACAAATGATTATCTATCACTAGGTGATGCAGAATCATGTTGTAAGAAGCTCGAACACTTAATAGACGAGTCCATAAAACCAAAGGAAACAAAATCACCACAGCTGCACCTTTTTCATTATCTTTCCCTAAATGCTTACACCACCTTAGCTTCTTCTTACAAAGTTCGAGCAAGTGATCTCTCAGCTCTTAATTACGAGGTCGAAAAACACAAACTGGAAGCCTTTGATTTGTACAAGACAAGTGCTGCATATTCCTTATTGCTTGCTGGGGTGACACATCATCTTTTCATGTCTGAATCTGCTCTTGTGGCGAGTGGATCAAATTTCTGGATAAATGCAGGGGAATCATTGTTGAATCTTGCTAAAAACTCCATGCGGAATTCAAATTCAACACTGAAACCTGGGAAATGCAGTGATTATTGTCTCGTGGATACTCTGGAACCGAATTCTACTATGCAGTTGGAGGAAATAAAGAGTCGGTTTTTTAATTGCATTGCGAATATGACACTAAAAGTATGGAGCGTACTTGCTTCTGAGAGTAGTTTCTTGAGATCAATTCAAAACCCGATCGACTTCACTTGGCTCGCGTCTTCGGAAACTTCCATGATTCTGTCGGCTGAAGAAGAGTCTCGCCTTGCAGGGTTCGTTCTGAAGAAGGGATCTCCTTCATTGGAAGCTTCCGAATGCGACGATCAAGTAAGGATGAATCTTGTTATGCTTAGTGGCCATTGTTTAAGGTATGGTGCGATCTTATCAAGCATCTGTTATGGCTTGTCAGATGAAATGTATTATAACAGAACTCTAGAAGTTTTAAAGGAACTTTATGGAAATAAATGAGATTTTATTTTGTTTAGAAGAAAATATTACCCATTTTAATTTAATGAACTCTATTGCAAGATCTTTTGCTGGACGACCTAATGACATGGAATATGGCACAATTGTTAATTCATATTTATTATCCCATGTTCTGCTGTTTAATTATATTAAAGAAATTAAACAAGTTATTTAATACTTCATCAGGTGCGTCAGGAATTTCTTATCAAAAAAAAAAAAAAAGGTGCGTCAGGAACAATTATAAAGGGCTCACAAAAAGTCTAATATAATATTAGCAGTCAAATACTGAAACTCGTGATAGATTGACATCAAAGTGGCTGTAGTTTAGTGGTAAGAATTCCACGTTGTGGCCGTGGAGACCTGGGCTCGAATCCCAGCAGCCACACTACTATTTTTTTTTTGTTATTTTTGGATTTTCACCCTGGAGGGCTAAAAAGGTCAATTCCGATGAAGGATGTGCTTCGGAGCCAACCCTAGAACCACTCCAGTTGGATGAATTCAAAAATAATATCAAATTTTTATACATTTATTTTTTATTACTATGTTATTTATATATTGATAATATCATTTATACATTTAAAAAAATGTTATTTTATGACAGATAATTAATATAGTTTTCCCACTTATTCTTTTCCATGTCCGACCGACAGTAAAGCCAACTACTCCTAAATAAAAACATTAGAAGAAGTAATTTTATTTTTATTAGTAAAAAAAAATTAAAATAAATTATATCAAACAACATAACATTTCCCTGGTAAATAAAAAAAAAAAAAAAAAAACAATTTTGCGTTTTCAGCAATTTGGGTGACAGCTAATGAAAGCGGCGGCGGACCAACTTCAGTTGCACTAGAGTGTTCTCTTAGCTGTAATCCAGGCATACACACGTGGCCCATTTTCCGCCGTGGATCTGGTCGATTGTTTCCTGTCGGTGCTAATCCAATACCGCACTGTAGGTAGGTTAATCACTTATTAATTGAATAAGTATTACATTTTTTGGGTTAATGTAACCTTGTGACTTTCCACCGACGAAAATAGTCTAGTAAATACTAGAGCGCGTGAGTACAACTTCCACCTCGCACGTGGTTAAACATTCATGGGGTTTTGTGTACGTGGATTTGTTTTTCTTCTTAATTAATCATGGTCTTTATAGTCAATTGTTTTTTTTATTTTAATTTACTTTAATTTGTTGAATCAAGAATCATGATTTCAGTGATGACTGATCACTAGGCTTTTTGAAGGAATGAGCTGTATTTATTTTCAATTCCTTCCATCTTATTCCATGTTAAGATTTGTCATTCTCTTTATTTATTTATTTGTTTAATACTATTATTATTATTATAGTTATCATCTTTACATGTAAATATAGTGTTGTGGCAGAAAAACACACACACACACACAATTAAGTCAGGTTGTGGCAGAAAAACACACACACACACACACACACATTTAAGTCAGTTTTTACTCGTAATATTACATGACAAATTACATAAAATTTAAAAAAGGCGTACACTGTTTTTTTTTTATAAGGCAAGAAGCTAAATACATGAATGATTACAAACTCATCATAAAGTTAATGATGTCTCCACGTGTCACATTAGGGCTTAAGTGGGGGTTATGGATGTTTGACATGTGTTAGTAATTATAAATGCTGGTAATTACGTGATGATTAGGAGCAGCTAATCTGAGAATGGAAGCATCCGATGATTCATCCTTCTACTTTATCATACTTTATCACACTTTGTATTTTATTCATCATAAATAAGTGACGAGACGATCGACGACGAACATAGAGAAATTGATGACTTAGCCACGAAGGCTTGAAAAAATATCACGCACTTGAATTAACCTTATTAATTGAATTGAATAAACAATTAAATCCATAAGTATCATGCACTTGGACGTTGGAGCAATAACGCTCGAATTTCATGAAGCGATCGGAGCTGCCCTATCACATAGGTCTACACAAAAAAATAATGCAATTACTTAAAGTGGACGAGTAGACGAAGTAATACAAATTAAAATTAAAATAATTTAATTTGTGCCAATCTTGTCGTAATTATATAACAAAAGAAGCCCTAAGTTTCGATTTTTTACAATTAGTCAATTGGCACCAACATATATCAATAAATCGTAGATCAAGATCCACAAAGTATGATAAAAATACCAAAAAATTGAAATAATTGGATGGAAATTCAATAATTAAACATGGGACATGTGGATGCACTCCTGTGCACATGCTCGGTCTTCGAATATCTTTTTCTATACATTTATTTTCACCAAATTAATTGTTTATATTGATTAAAAAAATGTTTTTTTTTAATTAACCAAGAAAAAGATACTTGTGGATAATTATTTTCACCAGAAATGAGTTAACTTCGTCCAAGAACTACTAATTGGGGTGTGAAGAATATATATAATTAAAACATAAATTAATATTAGTTTTTTTAAAAAGATTGTGAGTATATCTAACTCTTCATTCACATGGCATGTGCAGCTTGTGATGGTGAACCCATTTTGTGAAGAAGAAAAAAGGCAAAGTAGAAATATATAATGTATTAATTAATAATTAGATTAGAGGTTAAATACAAGCAAACAGGTGCACGTTTGTGGGCCTAAGTTTGCCTTTACATTATGCCCCCTGCCATTTTTTCATCACCAAAAATAGATTTTCAATAAAATTATTCATTATTTCGTCAAAATTCCCCTTTTTTCCAAATTTTAGTTTTGTAGAAAAAAAAAAGAAAGAAAGAAATTCTAGGGCCGTATTTCACTTTCATTTGTAATGTCATTGAAAATGAAATTCCAAATTACCACGGTATCTTTAATAATCAAGATTTGTGCTAGATTTACCAGAATTGTGATTTATTGAAGAATTATTAAATGCTGTATATATATATATATATATGTATATGTATTTATTTGTTAGGTGTAGGTTGTTTATCACATTCAAAGCTAAATTGGTGAACCACAATCTAAACCAAACTACTCTAACAAACATCCTCATCATCGAACCACCACCATGTTCTTATTATTTAACGCGTGAACCTAAGAAAAAATAAAAACAAATTCACTTAAATAAAAAAATAATAAATAATAAAGAAACACATAAAATTACGGATATACCCTTTATAACGACTCCAAACGCCACCGTTAGGAGTGGCGGGACCCGCACCCACCACCATCATGTGGGGCCCACTAAGAAATATATTTTCTTACATTAGCAACTTTGTACATCTTTCGATCCAAACAGCAGTAATCCTTGTCCCTTGTGCATTACGCGCTGAATCTTCCACTCTCCTCTCTCTCTCTCTCTCTCTCTCTTATTTTCTGTTTCTCTCTCTATCCTTAAATTAAAATTTGGTAGATGAAAGCATAAAAAAAACTCTACTCGCACATTATTGTGTGTGTCTTTACCAATCAATAATCCCTTGTTCAACCCAGTGGCAATAATTTTATGATTCTCTGATCTACAACAACACATCACAGTAATTTCCATAGCTCACACCAACTACAAAGAAAAGAGTGTGTGTGTGTGTGTGTGTGTGTGTGTGAGAGAGAGAGAGAGAGACCCTTTATCACAAACAGAGGGGTTCTGTTCTCTCAAGAAAAGAATCCATCTTTAGAGAGAGAGAGAGAGAGAAAAGAGAACGAACACGCAAGCCAGTGTAATTACTAATTACTCTCTCTCTTTCTATCTCTAGCTGAACCCGCATTTGCGTAGGTTGTGTGTAATGCGAAAGGTTTTGTGTTCAAGAACAGAGCAAAATATTTCAAGAGGCTCTTTCCTTTGAGTTCACGTGTGCAGTGGGCGTTATGTATTGATTGTGTGTGTGTGTGTGTGTGTGAGAGAGAGAGAGAGAGAGAGGATATTATTTTGTTAGGGTTTCTTGATGGATACTAATGGAAGGCTTGTAGCTGGTTCACACAACCGGAATGAATTCGTACTCATCAATGCTGATGAGATTGGAAGAGTGAGTATTCTCTACATATATTTTAATTTCTTTTTTTTTTTTACTGTTTATTTCACAGATCTCTCAGCTGATTTTGTGTTTTATAATGTCGCATTAATTATTATTTATTTAGTTGTGTTTTTGCCAATTTCATTTTTGAGTAATCTTTAGTTGGATTTCTTCATCGATTTCTGGGTTCAAGGTTTTAGGGTTTTTTTTCCCCAAATCTTTGACATTGTTAACTTTACTTTTAGCTGACTTTCTAGCTTTCTAGATTTGAGGGCCTGTCTAATTCATATTCGCATTTACGAGGATTGATTCGATTTTAGTTTCAATTGACTTATAGATCTTACGATTTCTTGATCTGATTTCGGCAGGTGACTTCTGTGAAAGAATTGAGTGGGCAGATCTGTCAGATTTGTGGAGACGAGATTGAATTTAGTGCGGATGGGGAGCCTTTCGTTGCCTGCAATGAATGCGCATTCCCAATCTGTAGGCCTTGCTACGAATACGAAAGGAGAGAGGGTAATCAATCTTGCCCTCAGTGCAAAACCAGATTCAAGCGCATTAAAGGTAATTTACGGCTGCTTTTTACTTTAAAGACTGCCCCTTTTTGGTAATCGTTTAAATTCATCACTAAGCCCACTTAATTTTTCAGGGAGTCCTAGAGTTGACGGAGACGAAGATGAAGATGAATTCGATGATTTGGATAATGAGTTCGATTATAATAATGGCAATGAAAGAAGAGATCCTCATCAAATTGCTGAGTCAACTCACTCTACCAGGGGTAATATCGGACGCACTTCTTCCGGTATCACTAATTCTTCGGATTTGGATGCCGCAGCTGTTAACTCGGAAATTCCTCTACTTACTTACGGTCAAGAGGTAGTTTGCCATCTCAATTTATTAATTATTTCTAAATCCTATTTTATTACTAATTTGTGATTCAAAATTATTTAAGGATGACACGATTTCGGCGGACAAGCATGCACTCATTATCCCTCCTTTTATGAGTCGTGGAAAACGAGTCCATCCTATGCCATTCAACGATTCTTCTATGACTTGTAAGTTTTCATTCTTCGATTTTGTTATTATTCTTTTCTTTTGTTTTTCTTTTCTGAATCGGATGTTTAATATACTACCTACATACATTGTATTGCAGTGCCACCAAGACCGATGGATCCTAAAAAGGACTTGGCAGTTTACGGTTACGGTACAGTTGCATGGAAGGAAAGAATGGAGGAATGGAAGAAAAAGCAGAACAATAAACTTCAAGTTGTTAAGCATCAAGGAGAAGAATTGGACGATCCCGATTTACCCAAGTAGGTGGTCTACTTTTGGATGATTTTTATTTTTTCGATTTCTTCTTATTATATTAAATTATCGCTTTAGCTGACTTGTAATTTTTATTACAGGATGGATGAAGGCAGACAACCCCTTTCCAGGAAGCTACCGATTTCTTCGAGCAAGATAAATCCTTACAGAATGGTGATCATACTTCGAATGGTGATTCTTGGATTGTTCTTTCACTATAGAATTCTTCACCCTGTTAAGGATGCATACGGGTTGTGGCTAACATCGATTATATGCGAGATATGGTTTGCTGTATCGTGGATATTTGATCAGTTTCCGAAATGGTCCCCTATCGAACGAGAAACATACCTTGACAGACTCTCACTTAGGTATACAGTGTTCTCCGTGTGTGTGTGCGTGTGTGTGTCTATTTTTATATCTGCATTTCTGAGTTTGAACTTACTGAAAGGTACGAGAAAGAAGGAAAGCCATCTGAGCTAGCTTCAGTGGACGTATTTGTGAGTACGGTGGATCCGTTAAAGGAGCCTCCATTGATTACTGCAAACACGGTGCTTTCTATACTCGCAGCCGATTATCCAATCGACAAAGTTGCTTGCTATGTATCTGATGATGGTGCTGCAATGTTGACTTTCGAAGCTCTTTCGGAAACTTCCGAATTCGCCAGAAAGTGGGTCCCGTTCTGCAAGAAGTTTAGCATCGAGCCTCGTGCTCCTGAATGGTACTTTGCCGAAAAGGTTGACTATTTGAAAGACAAAGTAGAGCCAACATTTGTGAGGGAACGTCGTGCAATGAAGGTGCTACATTTTTTCTCCTTCATCGATTGTAATTTTTTTTTTTAAATTGCTATTGACTGATTTGTGTATGCAGAGAGAATACGAAGAATTCAAAGTTCGAATAAACGGATTGGTTGCTATGGCACAGAAAGTTCCGGAAGAGGGATGGACCATGCAAGATGGAACTCCTTGGCCTGGAAATAATGTCCGAGATCATCCTGGAATGATCCAGGTTAGTGGGCCCCCCCATCACTTTTGATTATATATTGTGACAGCAAAACATTGTGTAATAACTCAACTTGTCGTCTGGTCAACAGGTCTTCCTTGGTCAAAACGGTGTTAAGGACATTGAAGGTAATGAGTTGCCTCATCTTATATACGTTTCTCGTGAGAAGCGGCCTGGATTTGATCATCACAAAAAGGCCGGTGCTATGAATTCTTTGGTAATAATAACTCTTTTTTTTTCTATCTTATTAGCTTTCTTGATATTTTCTATCTTGATACAGTTATTTGATCAACGTTTTTTTCTTTTTTTCTTTTCTGCAAGATTCGGGTGTCGGCTGTAATTTCGAATGCTCCTTACATACTGAACGTGGATTGTGATCACTATATAAACAACAGCAAGGCGCTTAGGGAAGCCATGTGTTTCTTGATGGACCCACAAGCCGGGAAGAAGATATGCTACGTGCAGTTTCCTCAAAGATTCGATGGAATTGATAGGCACGATCGATATTCAAATCGCAATGTCGTCTTTTTTGATGTATGTAGAAAAAAATTTACAAGTTGTGGGCTTTATTTTATTGATGATCTTGTTAAAAAAAATTAATAATAATATTTTATTTGTTAACAGATAAATATGAAAGGGCTTGATGGAATCCAAGGTCCGATTTACGTGGGAACTGGATGTGTATTCAGAAGGCAAGCACTGTATGGATATGATGCTCCTAAGAAAACAAAACCACCCGGAAAAACATGCAATTGTTGGCCCAATTGGTGTTGCTGTTTTGGATCAAGAAAGAAGACCAAGAGTAAGAAATCGAAGGATGCTAATAACAAGAAAAAGATTAAAAGCAGGGAAGCTTCTACTCAGATTCATGCTCTTGAAAATATCGAGGAAGGAATCGAAGGTCAGTTACATTCACATACATATTATATATACCCAATTTCGGATCATTTTTTTACTTACTCTACTGTTTTACGTTCAAACAGGAATCGACAGTGAAAAATCGACTCTCATGCCACAGATAAAATTCGAGAAAAAATTTGGGCAATCACCGGTTTTCATTGCTTCAGCCCTTCTAGAAGAAGGGGGTGTTCCGAGAGGAGCATCTTCCGCATCGCTCTTGAAAGAAGCTATTCATGTCATTAGCTGCGGTTACGAAGATAAAACCGAATGGGGAAAAGAGGTAATGCAATGCACTCCATAATTAAAAAAAAGAAAAAAAATTAGTTAGTCCTTCACAATTTTTTCTTTAACACAATTTTATTACAACACCGCCAGGTTGGATGGATTTACGGCTCTGTAACGGAAGATATCTTAACGGGTTTCAAGATGCACTGCCATGGATGGAGATCGGTTTATTGCATACCCAAAAGACCCGCATTCAAAGGATCGGCTCCAATCAATCTTTCCGATCGTTTGCATCAAGTTCTGCGATGGGCTTTGGGGTCCGTTGAAATTTTACTGAGTAGGCACTGTCCTATCTGGTATGGCTACGGTTGCGGTCTTAAACCGCTCGAGAGATTCTCTTACATAAACTCGGTTGTCTATCCGCTGACATCACTTCCTTTGCTCGCTTACTGCACTTTGCCCGCTGTTTGTCTACTTACCGGGAAATTCATTGTCCCCGAGGTAATAGTTACTACATTGTTTTTAATTGTTTGATTACTTTGTTTGTCGGTTTTTTAGCTGACAAGGTGTTTCTTGTTTTTGTGTACAACAACAACAGATCAGCAACTATGCGAGTTTACTTTTTATGGGCCTCTTCATATCAATTGCTGCGACGAGTATATTAGAGATGCAATGGGGCAAAGTCGGAATAGACGATTTGTGGAGAAACGAGCAGTTTTGGGTAATCGGTGGTGTCTCCTCGCACTTCTTTGCACTAGTACAAGGTCTTCTAAAAGTGTTGGCCGGAGTGAGCACGAATTTCACCGTCACTTCAAAAGCTGCGGACGACGGAGAATTTTCGGAGCTTTATCTATTTAAGTGGACTTCCCTTTTGATCCCTCCAATGACTTTGATGATCATTAATATTATCGGGGTCGTTGTCGGTATTTCAGATGCTATTAGCAATGGGTACGAAACTTGGGGGCCTTTGTTTGGGAGGCTTTTCTTTGCGATTTGGGTGATTGTCCATTTATACCCTTTCTTGAAAGGTTTTATGGGGAAACAGAATCGACTCCCGACTATTATTATTGTGTGGTCGATTCTTCTGGCTTCGATATTCTCGTTGTTGTGGGTCCGGATCAACCCGTTTTTGGCGAGAGGAGGAATCGTGTTGGAGGTTTGTGGGTTGGATTGTAACTAGAAGGAACCAGGTGATTAGTTTGTGTAGATAAAATGATGCTTTGGGAAAGTTTTCATTTATTCTTTTGGTATAATTTTGTGCTCTGTTTTATTTTATTTTATTTATTTTATTTAAAAAAGAACAGTAAATAGATTATTACTATTATTAATATTTATATTTCCTTTCTCAATAAGGACCTCCATAAGTATTTTTCTTAACCTTGCGAAGGCGACAAGGTTCACTGTTGTAGTTTTGTAATAGACTTGATTTCTGGTAGTGGCCTTTTGTTGTAATACAAGTTTAGATTTCTTTTTATTTGGTTATATAAATTACTTTATTAAAATAGAGCTAAATAAACATTTCTCATACAGTAAAAAAATCCCTCACACTGAGTTTCTGAACTAATTTGATAACAATAATAATGTCCTTCAATAATATTGGATGTATTGGAACAGAATTTTAGTTTTGGATCCTAACCCTATATAAACGAGTCGAGCTTAATAATTGTTTTGGTCAGCTCAAGCTCACATCCATTTCGAGAGTTCAAGCTCTTCAACTACTTTTCTGGGCTCGGGATCAAGCCCATTTTCTGATTTTTTTTCTAATTTTCTTATTATTAGCAAAATTTTATTATCACATATTATAATAATAAAAAAATGACTTAATTTATTCATTTTTTAGTATTTATATGAATTTATTATTTAATTTTATATTCATTAAACTTAAAATTAAAAAAATGCAGTTAATTAGAAATCCAAAAAGTTACAATTTCAAATTTGAAATACTTTACACAAAATCCTCTTCTGAAATTCAAACACTTGGATCCAAAACAAAATGCAATGGATTATTTTGACTTGAAATTATTAATTATCATTTAAAGGGAGTTCTTTTTACTTGTTTTCGTTAATTACAGAATCACCCATTTGAAGTAATATTTGGAATATTAATCCACACTTCTGAAACTCATAATGCACCATAGTAGCATTGCTGTATTCAAAACCAAATCTGTGAATTAAAATTGCAAAAATGAAAAATAAAATAAAAAATTGATTAGTTTATTTGCCAAAACTGAAAGCATAATTTAGAGTTCCAAGTTTAATTTTCAAACAGCACCTATTGGTCTAGGTGCAGGGACAAAAAATCCAAGCTAAAAAAACAATTCAAGGTAAAATTAACTATTTTTTAATGTCTTCGAAAATCCGTAATTGATTGAAAAATATTTGGAAAATAAAAAGAAGAAAAAAGGAGGATCAGAAATCTCGTGTGGAAATAGCCGCTCATCGCACCACCAGAATTGGTAGATGCTGCGTCTGCATAAGTGAGAATTTCATCATTCAGTCATTCCTTTCTTCCATTAACGAAATCCATATTTTGAATTGAACAAAAACAAACAAAAAAAATGAATTTTCAATAACTGAAATGTTGGAGAAAACACAATTGAAATCGCAAAATTAACTCATACGGAAGGGTTTTGCTCTGCAATTGCTTGACGGCTGGAATTCGGAGTGACGGGGGTTCCCTTTATAGAGAGATGTTGCCCTAATTCCGAAACTTAAGGCTCTGTTTGGATGTAACTTGAAACGTATACAATTTTTAGGTTTTCGGCTCTTGAAAAAGAGTGGTAGTTTAACACGTGTATAATAATAATAATATTAATACAGCAGGCCAGGCCAAACCCAGCCCAGCCCGGTGGCAGGTGTATTCGATAATCATGGACCCAATGGGCCCACCATCTGAAACTAAAGAAGGTCAAAGAATAACAATCAAGCTATCCTGCCTCGTATCTTAGTGTGGGTGGAAGTCGGGTGCAACCAATCAAAATATCTAATTTTTTCCAAAGTACAAAACTAATTCTAGTTCAATTCCAAATATTTCGTAATCTAGAAATTCATTCTAAATTTAGAAGTTATGGAAATTTAATTTATTTTAAGAAAAATAATTAGAAATTTTTATTAAATTGGATTGGAATCGAAAATTCCAAATATTTTTTATATAATTCAAGTTTCAATCCAAAAAATTAAAAAATATCAAAAATTGAAATTTCAAAAGAATAAAAAATTAAAATTGTTCCAAAATTGATTTTTTTTATTGAAATAAAACGAAATTAGAAATTATATTTCAACTTTCACCCATATCTCTTCCATTAAAGATTAGAAAGAACTCAATTCTAATATGATTTCTCCCATTTTTGGTATGTGTCAAATAAAAAATAAAGATGTTGAAATTAACAATGATTTTTTATTCTTTTTTGTCTGGGAAACAAGAATGCAAAAGTAGATAACCGACGTTATTCAATTGTGATCAAGGTGTAAAAGCCAAGTTGGCACTTTTTTTAGCCATAAAAGAGTCAAACCGTGTGAACACACATATTATATTACAATTCAAGCACATTTTTTTTCAGAAAAAAAATACTGTTCCATTGACGTATTTTATATATTATATATACTTGAGTTGTCTCAATTTGGTTTATTATTTGCTTGTTATATACAGCCGCTCTTTCTCTCTCTAGATTTTCAAACATAATAAATAAAGTATACGTGCTTATTAATTAAAGGTGGCGAACAGACGAGACGACAACGGTGAGTATGCTAGGTTTCCGGCGACATGGAACATAGAAACCGCCGCCGCCGCCGCTTCCAATAATACTAATCCCGTTATTCCATACTTGGACGACATGCAAGAACAACCAGATTACCTGCTATCGGCTGTGGTGGCGGGAAACACGCTGTCAGGTTATTATGCCGAGTCGCCGGAGATGTCAGCAATGGTGGCGGCGCTGACCCACGTAGTTTCTGGTCAGCCGATCAACGGCGACCAAATAAGCCACACCTATTCTCCTCCCTCTGCTTATTCATCCTCCTCTGTTATATCAGGTTAATTATTTATATTAATTTTATAAAATATATCTCTGCTAGGTTTTAATTATTGTAGAATAATAGGAGTCTGATTTTGTTTATTATTCTCTTTATCCAGAGCTGGAGACAGCCACAACCGACATCGCCGCCGTTGAACAACGAGAAGTGGCCGCCGCCGCCGCCACCTCAGAAGAAGAAATAACCGGAGAAAGAAGAAGAAGGAAATACAGAGGAGTTAGACAAAGGCCATGGGGCAAATGGGCAGCTGAGATCAGAGACCCACACAAAGCCGCCAGAGTTTGGCTTGGCACCTTCAGTACGGCGGAGGCCGCCGCCAGAGCATACGACGAGGCCGCTCTACGCTTCAGAGGCAGCCGCGCCAAACTCAATTTCCCTGAAAACGTCAGAATCTCGCCGCCGCCACCCCCCGCCCCATCTCCGCCGTCATTTTACCAACCCACGTTCTACGATTCATCAATATTAGCTGCTGGTGGTGGTGGTTTATATTCACACCAATTAAACAACAATTTCTCTTCTGAATATTCTCCCGCCATTAATTTTTCTTCTGGCCAGCACCAACCACCATTTAATATTTCTTCATCATCCTTTTCTTATCCGTTGCTCTTCTCTAGTGGACAAACAATAGATTTCCGGCCACGAGAAAACGACGATCAACTAGCTCAAGGCAGCGGCGCCGCCTTAGATTTCCCGACACCGCCGTGGTACTCAGGCCACTTTCCTCCCTCGTCCTCCTAATATATACATATAACATATGTATGTATATTAATGCTTCTTGTTCATGCATGCTATTCCATTAATGTAATTCAAATTTTATGTTTTGACTTTTATTTGTTGCACTAACGTTTTAATATTAATGAGATGTAAAATTGTTTCATTCACATTGCATTTGTAATCTTGTCCTAAAATAGAAGACTGGTTTGACTTGTGAATTGTGATTATATAATTTTTTTTTTAATTTAATTTTGTTGGTCCACATTTGTCATTTCTATTGATCATATATGTAGGGGGTCGAAAATAAATCATGGACGTTTATCAGATTATTAATTGAAATATATATATATATATATATTAACAACCCTTTCCTTAGTCTAGAATTTGGTGCTAAAAATAAAATAAAAATTAGTGATGAACAAGTGTTGTCGGTACCAAAAACGTGTTAAGCTCTACCGTACCAACTATTGTTGTTTATCCCCACACCGCTTCATACGTCCCTTTCTATCTATCCAAACTCCAAACATATGCAAATTTTAGAACCATGATTATCTCTTATTCAATTTTAGGATAATGTCATCATTATTTTATATCATACAAAATTCGATGTTTATATAAAAAATGAATACTAGATTCAGATCTTATCAAAAAAAAAAAAACAGAATACTAGATTCAGAGCACATGTGTCACATGTATTTATATATAGAGCAATTCGATTTAATTTAGATAAATGTGAAAATGCCTCGTTCGTGGCATCCAATTTGGGATAAATAGTTAAATACATTTAAATATTTTCATATGGGCCTTTTGGTTGGGCTTTTAAGTTAGATTTCTAAATGGGTCTAGAGACTAGATACAATAATTGTGTCTCTTGACCCCAAATCCTCTACTGAAACTGAAACAAATGGCATAATAAACATTAAAAAATTAATTTAATAAAATTAAAGTTTGATCTCTTTTAAGTTTCATAACGTCACTATTAATGCCTAATAAAACATAAGTCACGAATTTAATTCAGTCCCACACAGTAAACATATATATAATTAAGTCTCAGCCTCAAGAATAAATGAAAAACAAAATAATTAAAAAGTATTGTTAAGCAAATTCAAGATGAACACTTGTCCAAGATTTGTTTTGATGTTAACTAATTTGAGTTTCTTCTTCCTTCTCATTACCGCAACAAATGCCCAAGATAAAAACCAACCCGATGACTTAATCACAAAACCACTATTAATCACAATTAACCCGGCAGCATTAGTACCACAATTAAATTCAACATCATCGCCACACCCAAAGCCAGCACCAAACCCGAAACCCGAAGGACCCGAATCAAACTCTACATCGCCGCACCTTAAACCCGCACCCAAATCAAACTCAACACCTTCGCCAAGCCCGATACCAGCACCAAAGCCCGACCCAACTTCGCCACATTCAAAACCAGAAACAAAACCCGACCCAACTTCACCACACCCCAAACCAGCACCAACTCCAAAACCAGCACCAAAACCCGACCCAACTTCGCCACATTCGAAACCAGAAACAAAACCCGACCCAACTTCACCACACCCAAAGCCAGCACCAACTCCAAAACCAGCACCAAAACCCGACCCAACTTCGCCACATTCGAAACCAGAAACAAAACCCGACCCAACTTCACCACAACCAAAACCAGCACCAAATCCCAAACCAGCACCAAAACCCGACCCAACTTCACCACACCCAAAACCAACACCAAAACCCGACCCAACTTCGCCAAACCCGAAACCAGCACCAAAACCCGATCCAACTTCACCACATCCGAAACCAGCACCAAAACCCGACCCGAAAAAAACAGTACCACCAAAACCAGACACAACAACAAAATCGACTGCTTCTTCTTCTTCCCCGTACCATTTCGCAAATCACTTTTGCCTGTCAAGGAGACTGGATGTCAAAAGCACGTTTTGCCTACAGGTACTCCGATCGAGTCCGGCCAGCACGAAGGCGAACGACAACCAGGCACTCCTCAACATCGCCGCCGAAATGTCCATTAAATACGGCGAGAAAACCCTAACTTTCCTGAAAAAAATGTCGGCGGACAAGACGACGAAGCCGGATCTGAAGCCAGCGATCGAGGATTGCGTGTCGGCGTACGAAGGATACCTGACACAGTACAAGATGCTCATGGAGGAAGTCGGAAGTGATGGCCAGGTGGCGAGCTACGATTCGGAGTTGGCGAAGATTGAGATCAACAGCTGTGTGAGAGCTTTGAGTAAGAACAAAAATGCTGATATTGTAGCGCGTAACAAGGTTGCTCTGGATTACGCTAGGCTTACTCAGAATATTGCTGATTCTTTGGAGTAAAATTTAATAATTTTTAATTATAAATCTCTTTATCATCATGAATTATTGCATTTACGAGATAATAATATTCATTATTAATCTAAAGCTTGTACTTTGTTGAGAAATCATTGATTTTGTTTTTTTTTTAATTTATCTAATTATCAACAATATTTTTTGTCGATCGATTCATCTTGGCCGGCCATAAATACCGGCTGTTACCCGTCAAGTGAGTTCCGACGGCCAACAGAGTAGGGTTTAGAAGGAGGTCTTAAAAATGTAGAGCTTCGCACCATCAAATGTGAAATCAAATATTCGAAACTCCGACCCCACCACTAATCACCATTACTTCAAAAGTTCGAACTGCCTTTCATGATTCGCAGCGTGACTGCCGAAAGCAATTTTGTCCAAGTTATTAAAAAAGAACAAAAGGAAGCCTTTTTCATGGACATGCAACGCAAACCTCGGCTTTTCGATGCCCTTTAAGATGGATATATAATTGATGTGATCGGGACAACAAATTCTTCATTCTCCATCCACAAGAAAAATCGAACCGGAGATCGATCGATATGGAGAAGAGCAGGTCATATCCCCGCTACTCGTCCCAATTAGGGTGCGAAGATCAAACAAATCCGTACTCGTACACATTCAATGGCCCGATGGGTCAAATGAATTCGGGCACGTTAAATGAGCCAGAAATGAAGAGGAAGAAGAGAATCGCTGCGTATAATTTGTTTACGAAAGAAGGTAAAGTTAAAGCATCTGTACGAGACAGTTTCAAGTGGATCAAGACCAAAATCAACCATGTTCGCAACAGTTTATAGTCTGATCCTCATCATCATCATCTCTTTGTACTAATAGTTTCTGTCTTAATTTGTTTTTAGATCTACTTTCTTTACTTTGTTTTATGTTCATGTATAAAAAAAAATTTAAAAATCAAAAAATCAAAAGGATTCTTGATCAAACAATCAGAAAGGTTATACTTCCCTTTATTCAGACATGTTTAATAGTAAAGAATTAAAGCCTAATCATCAACAGAATACTGCTTAAGTTGGTTCTTGTTTTGCAAACCTCGGAATTCTCGAGTGGATGCAGACCTTTGTACATTATTCAATCTATTTGCACCGTCAGATTTCGTATTATAGTTGTTTGTATTTCCTCTAGCTGTGGGTAACGGGGCCCGGTTCTTGGTATTATTGTTAACATTGGAATGCACTTCTGTTCTTGGAGACGTGTTTATGTTCGGGGAAGGAAATAATCGAGGAGGCGAATCCTCTTCTTTCGCTTGTGGCTTTACACTCGTAGAGGAAGTACTCGTCGAACTACTTCCAGGTTCTAAGCCGAAAACCGATGTGTCTGCCTTCTTCTCCACTTCCTGATTAGAGGCTTCGGCATCGACTTTTGCTATCTCGGTAGATGGATTCTTCTTCCTCTGATCTCTCAGTGATTGTGAGCGACGCCTCGATTTAGAAGTTCTATGCCTGTATATGTAATAAGGATTACAAAGTTGTCAACCTTTCTGTAAAATCGAGACATTTTTCTGTGTGTTTATATATATATATATATATGAACAAGAACTTACTTTCTCCTCTCGTTTATTGGAGCATGGTCGTCTTCTTCAGTGTGGATCTTAGGTAGACCTGAAACATCGCACGCTAGAGGGCTCGTATGAAAGTACTGCAAAAAACAAAATTACGTCTCCAACGATTTTTTTCAAGAATATGTAAATAAAAAAAAAAGCATTACTAGCTAGCCTTGTTTGTCGAATTAATACCTCGTTTTGCAGAGCAGAATTTGCGGTTCCGCGATTTCCAGGATCTAACGAAAGAAGGATTTTCAAAAGACCTAACGAATGCGAAGGGAAGTTTCTGAAAGCTTCCCTAAAGCTCGACTTGTACGCTTGTGCAGGTTTAAGTTGTGCCGAAAGCTTAAATCTTTTAAAATAATCATCCGAAGGTGTACCGCATAGCTTGAAAATCCTATGTAGCTGTTCAACCTGAGTCGATTACATGTCATTAGCTATCGATAAAAAAAAGACTGGCGAAAAAAAAAAACAGGCGGCGTTACCTCAGTTCTTGCAGGCATAATCGGCCTTCCGGCCAACATCTCAGCCATAAGACAACCGGCGCTCCAAAGATCAATACCTATTCCGTAATCATTACAACCTAAAAGCAGCTCGGGTGCTCTGTACCAAAGCGTCACGACTCTGCTAGTTAAAGGATGTCTTTTAACGGGATCAAAGAAATTCGCAAGCCCAAAATCCGCAATTTTCAAGATCCCGTTTTTATCGATCAGCAAATTCGATCCCTTAATATCTCTGTGGAGAATACCGTGCTCGTGGCAATGCTGGAGGGCTGAAAGCAGCTGCTGCATGTAGCACTTGATTTGTGGCTCTGATAATATCTCGTCAGGTCGAGATATTATTTTGGTTAAATCGGAGTGCATGTATTCGAAAACCAAGTAGATGCTGTACTGCATTCTTGAAGTGGCTAATCCTTGAAGCTTTATTATGTTCGGATGATCCAATTTCTGAAGAATCATTATCTCTCTAGCCATGAATTTCACGCTCTCCGGTTCCGTGGTGTCGAAACGGACTTTTTTTAGTGCCACGATTTTGCCTGTGGATTTGTCTCAAACTTAGTACACATTGCTGTAAGTTCCTTGCCCTACCTGCAAAATTTTTATTTCAAGAAACTCATGATTTTATTCTCATCATTCTTTTGAAAATAAAATTTTGGATTTTTTTATTTTTTTATTTTTTTATTTATAAACCTTGTCGATCTTGTCGTAAGAATCAGCGCTCTTCGGGACTATGTTACTCAGAGCATCTCTTGGAATATTCCGAACAAGCCACTTTGGCCAACCATCAACTAGCTGGTCTTCTTCTTCTTCGGTGGACTTCTTTGTCGTGTCGTCGACCCTGTTTGAATTCACACTGCCGTTATTTACGTGATCGCCGTTGCTGTTGCTGCTGCTGCTGCTATTAAGCATGACTTTCCCTTCTTTTCCATTACTTAAATAAATCACATTACCATTTCTTGATTCTTGCTTCAAGGCCGGCTTTCTTGATTCCGTGTCGAAACGACCCTGACCCTGACCCGTTGACTTTCTAGCCCGGATATAGCCTCCGTTGATCGTATTTCCATTATCGACCCGCCGAGGTGGGGAAATCTTAGATGGTTGGGCACTCTGAGCAGATCCCATTTTGCCAAATAATTAAGTAAATTTGATATGTTCTAGTGTAGACAAAAATATATATTTGAATTCTTGAATATATTTATGTACAATATTATTAAGGAAAATAAGACATTTGTAATGAAATGAGGCTGATATTATATAAGGCCGGCCGGCCGGCAGTGATGAATTAGGAATATTGAAGTTAATATGCCGAGTATTTAGGAGGATATTACTTCTTAATTAATGATTTAATATTTAATTAATAAAGATAAATTTTGAAGAGTTCTTTTTTATGCTTAGCTTCTTCCGCTGAATATGAGGGCATCATCAACAGCTAATGTCATTTGCGAACTGGATTTTTCACTTCCTACCAAAAACAAATCATATTTTCTTCCTTCTCTTATTTTGTTCTTTCTTGCATGTGCTTCCATTCATATATTTTCTAATAATAATGCAATTATTATCTTACTATACGAATAATGTAATTAACAATTATTTAAATGATAATAACTAAGATCATTACTCATTAGTAATGTGTTACTCTCTCTCTCTCTCTCTCTCTCTTTCTCTCTCTGTGTGTTTTATAGTTGGGCTTTTTTCAGTCGGCCTGTTAAGCAAATGAGGGCCAAACCAAACTCAATTGGGCCTTTACTTTAAAGCCCGTTTCATCACATCATAAAAAAAAGAAAGTAAAAAAGTAAGAAAAAACACGATTAATAAATAAAATACTGGTATTTTTTTTAATAAAGTATGAGAGATTAGAGAAATTGTTCAAGAAAGAGAAATTGAATAAAAATTACACACAACAAAATAGGGCAAATTACGACCACCTCCCTGAGATAAGATCAAATTACGAATAAACTCCCCATCAACTATGTACTGTCTTATGAAAAAACCATCATTCAATAAGTAAAATTGACACTGTAAGAGTGAACGTGTAAATTTGATGGGACTGATTGTAATTACCCAAACATGACGAGTTTTTTCGTAACTTTATCGTACCACAGAGGGTGACCGTAGTTTGCAAAAAAAAAAAAACAAGGTTTTACACAAGGTGGGAAAGGTATGAAGAAAAGAGAAGGTATTGATTGATTCATTTATTCAAGATCCAGAATACCGAAGTTTGAGAGAAGGATTTTAACTTGATCCACAAAATCTGATCCCGTTGCATACTCTGTCAACATTCCCACAGCAAAACCAAACATTGCCCACCTGTTCATACATTACATTTTATTTATTTTTTTCATATTAAAATAAAAAAATAAAAAATAATATATATATATATAATTACCTGCCATTGGAAATTTCATTCTTGCCAATGAAGCCAAAGAAGGGGCCTTGATTAGCTTCCTCGAGCTTCTTCTTCTTGAAATATTCTTGAAGCTCTTTGGCTTTCTGCCTCTGGAACTCCATGGTAACCGAACTCTTATATTCCGCCGCATTAGCCGCCACCGCCACAGGCTTGGGAGGCGACGGCGGCAGAGGAGGAGAAGCCGATGGCAGCACAGGCTTTACCGGTGCAGGGGCCACCGGTCTTCTAAGCGGACCCTCAGCTTGAGAGCATCTTATGCTAAATCTTACGGTATTGGACGAAGAACACGAAGACGAAGGGTTAGAGAATCTGATACGTGGGAATGAAGGAGATGATGCAATTGACATTTCTTTTTCTGTGAGTTTCTGTTCTATTGTTTTTCGTATGGATATTCTGTAATTCTGTACGGCTACAATTTGGATGTTGGCTAGAGAGGGAGAGAGAGAGAGAGAAGGAAGATTGTGAATCAGTGATAGTTTGGGAAGTGGGGACATATGCATTGTGGATAAGATGTAGCCAAGTAGTTAAATGTCAATTGCATAAACTGCTACAAGAAAAGAAAAAAAAAATATTTAATATATAATAAAATGGGAATTCAACCGGTCGAATTCCCATTTTTTGAGCCCCAAATAACGTGCACGGGTTTTCGAATAATTCTACTCCATATTGACAAAAACTACAGAATACAATATAAGAATTTTCACCAAATTGAAATAAACAAACTAGGAACAAAAGAGGGAAGAGCCCATTGCCAAAACATGAATATCATCAACTAGTGAAAAGATTTAAGCCCAAAAGCAAACAAAATTGGAATATGCAAGAAAGAATAGACACATATCAAAATCATCAGCCGAGGCGGGTGTGGGTATCTTGTTTCACCATGAGAGATGATGAGGTGGCGCTTCGATGTTTGCATTTCAAGCTATACACCTCATATAGGTTGCCTCGTAAAAAGTTGGAAAAACTTCATACTACATTATCCGGCATGAACAAGATTGTTCATTCCCATGGCCAAATTCATCGTCCGATCCATCTTCACTGAAGATCACATAGATTGTTTGATTAGTTAAGGGGGTTGTCATATTTAACGGAAGCTTAAAGAAATAACAGAAAATCAAACATAACAAGAAACAAGGCTACAAGGTAAAGAGAGTTAACGAAAGCAGGAAAGATAGACTTTGTATCTCATGCTACTTTTTGCATACAAGCAAGTCAACAAGCATGGAAAAAAATTCATTCCTTAATTATTAATATTTGTATTCAATATATCAATTAGTCATCATAAGTTTTCGTACCTCATTTCAAATTCCCGAATCTCAAAAAGCTCTCCTCCCATTGTATCTGTCCACTGCACTTTCCTCCTCTCCGTTTCATAAGCATCAGCAGCGGCATTATTTTCACATACTGTTTCACGTTCATCGTTCTTTCCACCACCACCAGCACTACCAGTTGAAGCTATTGGAGCGCTATTTGATGCTTTCTTCAAGCTACTCTTGAGGCTAACTATATTCCTCTTACCATCATCATCACCACCATCAACAACAACAACACAACCAGCTGAAATTTTTGCATCTTTACTCTCGTCGAAGATTGGAGATTCGGGCAAGACATCTTTGTTCTGTGTGGGTCCCACTTTCAGAGGAGACGGACTCTCGATAGCAGGGGCAGCGCAACCAAAACAACCGAAGGAGGCGCACCCACGGACAGGCCGGTTCTTACCAGAAGCCAGTTGGAAATTAGGATCGGTGTCTTGGTCCACCAACTGGTACTGATTCCACGGTGTCACTCTCATGGGTTTCTCTTCGTTTTTATGACCCAATAAAAGAAGGGTCAAGCCCTTACTATACCCTGAAGCTGAAGAAGAGAAAAAGCCTCCTCCTTCTACTGCAAATAACATCAGTTCTTCTCATCTGAGCACCGCCCAGCCACTTTCTTTCATTCAACACTGCAGTTCATCTGCCATGTGTAATCAATATCAGATATCACTACATAGGTCGTAGTATTTGAATTTTGAAAGCACAAAATCAGAGGAAATTTCCCCCATTTAAAGAAGCGTTGCTACAAAAAAAAACATCAAACTTCTAATTAACACTACTATGCTATACTACAGATTGATGTAAATTCGCAACGAGACAGATTTTCAATTCAAATTAATCCAGAAAATATTCTTCTCAACAGTTGGAAGTAATTCTCGAAGACTTGTGATCCGACACCAAGGTAAAATGCATAAACATTGAAGATCAACTACAGAAAGATCTCAAAACACAAAGCAGGTTAAAATACAAATACCAACTGGATTCACACATTCAACTAAATATAGGATCGAAGAATTCACATTATCACCTAGAAACCTGTTTATAAAGTTGAATTCCTCCAACAAAATCACACTTTTTGAACAATAACCAGCTAACCACACTTTAATAAACAATTCAGAACAATATCCAGTATAGTATCCAGCTATATATTCGAAGATCTCAGAAATCTAACTTCAGTAACTAATTACTGAGTCCAAGCGAATCAACTCGCACATATGGTGTATTGCAGAAATTATAGCTAAAAATGCTAAACGTGAATAGGCGAAAAAAAAACATACAGATCTGAAAGCGATCTCCGGCTACTGTTCACCGGACTGAGTACTGCAACTCCGACTGCGCAGAAACTCCGGCTGTGAATTTAAGCAGGATAATTACTACTGCAAATTAGACACAAAGATTGATTGAATAATTTGATTTTTTTAAGGACGAGAAATTTCAATTTATTAATGTATATTTTAGGGAGAAGGAGAGAGATTGGAGTGAAAGAGCGAGAGTGAGGGAGATGGATTGAGAGAAGCGAGTCTGTAACTCAGTGACATAGTAAAGAAATTGGAAAGATTGTGGAAAGGGATAATTCGGAGGAGGGGTTAAAACTTAAAAGCCGGGATAGTGACCCTGCGCATGATAGCGATGGGCCCTCTTCCGATTTTGACGGTAATTTATATTTTCTAAAAATAAATAGCAATTTACCAAATTGCACTTGAAATTTAAAAAAAATTAATTATTTTTCTATATAAAGATAATTCATTGTTATAAATCACTAATTAAGAGGATAATTTATTAATTTTCATAAGGAAAAATATCATACTAAACATGAGAATATTACTTTTGCAGTTATGCGTTTTCTATTTTTAACTTTAAATAATGGAATTATGTATTGAGGGTTTTTCTTAAGTGAAATTACAATTATAACCTCAGAACAAAATTTTGTTTTTGAAAATTAGAGAAACTCTAATATCACTTATGTTGAGGATTGATGGGTTATTTGTTAAGTTCTACTAATAAAACTTTGCATGTGTAACAATAATCACATTGTTAAGCTTTTAAGAAAAGGTTGGGTGGGGGTGGGATGGGGGTGGGAGGGGGGCTAATTGAAAAGAGAAAGTTTGCTTTTGTTTTGCTTTTTGCAATGAGGCTGCTTTTATCTTTCATGAGCACTACTTTCACTACTTTTCTTTGTCCATGTTTTTATTGTGTTAATTAATTTTAGTTATTAAGTAAGAAGAGTTGTAACGATTTTCTTGGGAAACATTTTCAGAGGACGGACTTTCTTGATTAACAAAGTCAAGGAGTTTATTGACTTATCAAGAACATCCGTTGAAAAGATGCACTAATATATTAGGAAATGTGACTTTTGTGAGTAAGTGAGAGGAATTTCTTTTTTTTTTTTTTTTTTTTAGCTTTAAGGCATGGACCAAGTAGTATTATTTGTCCTATTGCTGTTTTGATTAGGGTGTCTAAAAGTGGGATTAAACATTATTAAAAGGAGATGCATGAAATGGATTTATCTAACATGGATATTGGTCTTCTAGGGAATTTTTCTAGAGATTTTGGAATTAATTATCGGAGCAGCTCGTCAACTATAATTAGGTGGTGTTTGCAAAATAATTTAGAAACATATTCTGAGCTTTTTTTGCTCATATTTTGTCTTTAGTTGTTTGCAAAAACAGCTTTTGCTTATGTTGTAATTTAAAAGTACTAATAGACTTGCATTTTCAGTTTAATTTGATTTTTCAGTATATGTGCAAACACGAAATAATCACTAACTTGTGCGTTCAAATATTTTTTTTACAAACGCCACCTTAATCAGCAAGTATTTTTCAGGATACCGAAAGTTTTAGCCTTTGAAGGAAAATTATTCACAATTGAGAAATATTAATTAAAAAATAAAAATTAGGGTTTTATTTTGGGGAGTGGCAATTAACGAAATCTATTGGTATATTAAATACCCACCTAGGTATCAGTACTAAAATTATGATCTAACTTTGGTTAGGAGTTCATTTCTTGGAAATGCCCACAATCCTCCTCAAAATTAGTTTCATTGGAAATGCAAGCTTATAAATTATAATAGTAATTATATGGAACAAATGCTTACTCGAATTAAGAGACATTTAAAATGAAATAAAGAGGGAGTTTTAAAAAGGGTTCTTAAATGCAGGAAAAGAAATTTACTATAATTATGAAATATATGCAACAAATTCTAATAATTGAAGGTATAGTTCTCTCAATAGTCATTTTTTTTTCCTCACCATGTGCATGAATTGATGCATGTTAGCTAAATGTATAAATAGATCTGACAGACTGACATCATCATCGGAAAAATACATAAAATTTACTCGACTATACGTATCACTGTCGCTGCGTAAAATTGGTATAAAATATACAAACGATATTTCGATCAATCGATCAAGCAACAAATAATTCAGCCTTGCCATCAATGAAAAGGCTCATGAACTCTTCACCATCAACAGTTTCTTTCTCTATGAGCAGTTGAGCAAGCTTGTGCAGAATGTCTACATGGGTTGTGATTATCTGCTTTGCCCTACTGTACGCCGTATCGACCAGCTCCCTCACTTCTGCATCCACCACATCTGCAGTTGCCATTGAGTAATCTTTCTGGCTCGACATCTGCAATTACATATATATTTTTTTTATAATTCAACGAATATTTCCGTGATCAAGAATGTAATAAATAAATCGGAACAAGTTGAAGAATATTTTCAGGCACGGCACCTGTTGACCGAGGAAGGGATCTCCACCGCCTCCTCCAATCGCCACCTGTCCTATTTTCTTGCTGAAACCAAATCTCTCAACCATTTGCCTTGCAACTCTCGAAACTTGCATAAAGTCACTTGATGCTCCCGTTGTTACATTGTCTTGTCCGAATATAACCTCTTCAGCAATCCTGAATTACGAAAAAAATTAAAGAGTGTTATTATTTTTTTAGTTCAATAATGTATATTCAACCGAAAGGACTGAAGGGCAAAACCGACCTTCCACCAAGAGCAACCGCCATCTGATTTTCTAGGTAGCTTCGGCTGTACAAACCCGACTCGAGCCTCTCTTCACTTGGAGCAAAGAATGTAAGTCCGCCAGCTTGACCACGGGGAATAATCGAGATTTTAGCAACTGCGTCATACTCCGGCATCAAAGCACCAACTAAAGCATGACCAGCCTCTAAAAAAATTTTAAAAAAATAGATTTAAGACAATCATTATATTACGATTTCCGAGCAAAAAATGAAAATCGATTTTTTTTTTACCATGATAAGCGACGAGCTTCTTCTTATCTTCAGAAACGACGGCGTTTTTCTTCTCGGGACCAGCAATGATTCTCTCGAGTGCGTCAGATATTTCGTCTTTGCTAATCTCCTTAAGCTCACGTCTTGCTGCAAGTATGGCTGCTTCGTTCATTAGGTTTTGTAAATCTGCTCCTGTGAAACCTGGTGTTCGTCTTGATACCTTATCAAAGTCAACATCTTTTGCGAGTGCCTTCCCTCTCGAATGCACCTGAAAAGAAAAGAAAAAAAAAACCCCATCATTCGCAACAAAAAACTCCGAAAAAGAAAAGCAAATACACACAAGAAACAGCAAAAAGTAGGCCAAATCAGATATAACTAACTAACTAACCTGAAGAATCTTGACTCTACCAGCAACATCGGGCCTATCAACAGTGACCTGTCTATCAAACCTCCCAGGCCTCAACAAAGCCGAATCAAGAACATCCGGTCGGTTAGTAGCCGCCAGTATAATAACACCCGAATTACCCGAAAACCCATCCATTTCAGTCAAGAGCTGATTAATCGTCTGCTCTCGTTCATCATTCCCACCCCCCATACCCGCCCCCCTCTGCCTCCCCACAGCATCAATCTCATCAATGAACACAATGCAAGGCGCCTTCGCCTTGGCCTTCTCGAACAAATCCCTCACCCTAGAAGCACCTACACCAACAAAAAGCTCAACAAATTCCGAAGCGGAGCACGAGAAAAACGGCACCCCAGCCTCACCAGCCACCGCCCTGGCCAACAGCGTCTTCCCGGTTCCCGGCGGGCCCACCAGAAGGCATCCCTTCGGAATCTTCGCACCCAACGCGGTGTACTTATCCGGGTTCTTCAAGAAATCAACCACCTCCTGCAGCTCCAACTTCGCTTGGTCGGCACCCGCCACGTCAGCAAACGACACACCTGTTTCCGGAACTTCCTGGAACTTAGACTTCGACCGGCCGAACTCCATCGGCCCACCCATTCCTCCGGGCCCGCCCGCCCCTCCCTGCGACTGCCTGAACAGAAAGTAAAGCCCACCAAAAGCAAGCAATGGGAAAACCAAATTCCCGAGAAAACCAAACAGCCCATTCCCCGAATCGCCCTCCGACACAGTGATGTCAACTCCGTTCATGGCTAAGATATCAATCAAGTCAGGGTCGTTGGGGACCACCACGGCGGCTTTCCGGCCATCGACAGCTGTCAGCTGAAGTATACCTCCTTCTTTATTGAACCTAACTCTTTCAACCTTCCCTTTCTTCACTGCGTTCAAGAATTCGCTGTAGCGCCACTGGGTGCCATCGGGTATGTCGGGTGCGGGCTGGGCTTGCGGGTTCGGAGCGTTTAAGGTTAGATTCTGGGCAACGGGTGATTGGAGAGGGGATTTCTGGGCTTCGATTTCAATTACTTGTGGTGCAGGGGAGGGTGGCGGGATGTTGTTGTCTAGTGCAAAAGCTTGCGGGGTGATTGAGGAGAAAATAAAAGCGGCCAGAGCTGCACGATTGATTGCGTTCTGTGATTTGTTTGAATTTTTGTGGTTGAGAAGTGATTTTGGTACTGCTGCGAATCTCTTTGGGACTGTTTTGGGTGTTGGGGGAGAGATGAAGATTTGGGTGCCGAAGAATTTTGAGGAGAGTAATGGGTTTGTTAGTGTTGACGCCATGGAAGAAAGCTTTTCTGTGGGTTTTTCCGAATAATGGAAGTTCGTAGGGGGTACTTGTAAAAAGGGAGAGGAGTGTGAAAATTGCAGGTCAAGAAAGGTATGGGGAAAATGGCGGAATTACGATCGAGAGGAAGCCATTGATTGGAATGGTGTTGCTTGAGTTCTTCTACGTGGGTTGAATTTTATCCACTCGTAGAGAGTGAGTGCGGACACAATATCTTCTTTTCTTGTTTTTCTTTTTTGTTTTTTTCCGCCTTGTGTTTGCTGGCAATAGTATATACGCAGAATGCCAAATCATTTGGCTCACTCATTATGTAAGCTGTAAAAATTAAAAGGACGGTCACTACGCATGATCAAAGTATGAAAAAAATATCTCTCATATTCGAGTAATTACAAGTTATAATAACCCTTCAACTATGCTTGTTTCGCGTCTACTTTCATGGTGTTTTTTTTTTTTTTTTTTTATAATTCTTTCATGGTGTCAAATGCAACATAACATAATCTTCTAAATTTCGTGAAATGTTCAAAATGTGAAGCTCAGTTTGAGGTGCACCACAATCTGATATATACAAGCCAAGAGGCACATTTTATCTAGTTTCAAAATGTGAAACTCTAATGCAGTAACAAACTGAATAATATACATAATTTAGAAAATTCCACTAAATTTAACACCGTAATGACGAACATGTAAGAAGATTCATAGTTGATGAGGGTATTTACCATATACTCTATAGGGCACAAAAACTGCACAGTGAGTAAATGAAACCTGAGAGCTACAAAGCATTAAGAAATGAAATCTTGTAGATCAATGATTAATTTGTGGATTATAATCACAATTTTCCACGATGAGGATTAGTACTAATTTACTTGTCAACAAGGATTATAAATAATCGAATTGCTATCTACCCAGAGACAAGTCCAGCCTAATCAGCAATAATTCTAAAACATATGATGTACAATTAATTTCATAACATAATTTCATTTGTCTACAAGTCAGTTAGATATAGTAGGTTAACTAAAGATTCCTCCTGTTTTTCTTTGTCTACACATACACTAGCTGATGCCAATTAGATACCTTCAACCCATTTCTCAAGACTCAAGTTGTATTCATCAGTGTTTAAACAATTTAATTTCACAGAAAAAGATGAATTCGAACCCGGTGACCAACTCAAAAAATTCTGAAAAATTATAAATCAGAAATAAATCGGTTATTACTTGCTACAACTCGGCTGTGCGATAGTTTGATGATTTCTAACTTAATCATTTCCAGATCTACCTAGGTTGTCAAGATTCGCCTTGTCCGTAAAACTACCAACCAATAAACGGGTAAAAACAGACATTTTCTATGATCTCAAATCTCAATGAGCGATAATTTAACCCGAGTCAACTGAACTCTTATAACCCGAGTAGCATTAAATAGAGTG
Organism: Erythranthe guttata; assembly: GCF_000504015.1. The sequence goes on along the minus strand of NW_012193250.1, from coordinate 4,439,225 downwards.
CATGAATGTTGACATACGAATAATTAATGTCGACAGCAGCCGTGCACACAACTGTATCCGAATGAATCTACACATGCGTGCACATCAGAGAAATTCGACATTAATTATGGCTCCCATGGCAACAACAAGACCAACATTTTTTTATTCAGACTAGGCTGGATAACCAACAATCCCTACAAATCCGATCTGGATATTAATGAGTATATATATCTCTAACAACAACAATAATAATAATACCTATGTAAGTTGTCTGATATCATCAACCTTATTTTACATACGATGAGTGGGTTGATGAGATGCTTCAAATTTGAATATTACTAAGGTGGGGTTACGAGTTCTTAAATGGTCCAACACAACCAAATATCTTTCTTTTTTTACATTTAAGGAAGCTTCCATGTTAGAGAAACCGAAACTTCCTGCTACAGTATTACAATTCACCAGATAACTATTTACGTATGCGTAAATACAAAAATATCACGATTTTCATTTTTCAACATATGCAACCGATTTGGACGATAAAAATGAAAATTATCCCACAAGACAAAGATTTGCAGACGCTGATCGTTCACTTGGAAATCATTTGACATTTACAAGTTTATCAACTCCATATTATTTAAGACCAACACATGTGGGAAATAATATATACGTGGAAGTGAGGAAGTTTCTTTCGGTTCGTAGATGTAAGGACCAAGGATACTTCCTTGACCGTTCACACATTTAAAATACTCATTTTAAAATATCAAGTTTATATATATATAAAGCCCCCCCATTTATTCTCTTTACCATTCAACCAAATAGCAGAAATCAATCATATACTAAAATCCAAGAGCACAAGAATTACCTCACTGGATAATCAACGGCTGCTGTTTGATTTGATCTTTCAATTTTTCCTGTTTTTCCTATTTCAAACAAAATCGAAACCGAAATAAATCATCTGATTAAAAAAAAAAAAACAGAACAGGATTTGAATTTTTGTGTAGAGATGTCGAGATCCGACCTTGATTTTGATTCTCTAAGAGAGTTGCATGATTCAGTGAACAATTTGCTTCACTCGCCGCGCACGAAGCTCGAGATCATCGACCACGGGCAGGAGAAATGGGCGCACGAGGTGTCTGAGGCGGCGTTAAAAATGGCGGACTCGTGCGCCGCCGCGAAGGACCTCCTCCTACTAGTGAAGGACCACCTCCACAACCTGCGATCCGCCTTCCGCCGCATCGCCGCCGATCACAGCGGGAACCTATTCGCCCCCTACCGCCTCCCACGGAAGCAGCTCAAAAAGGCGATCCTGAAGAGATTAGACTCTCTCAAGGGGGTGAAAAACACGCGCGCCGCCGCACTGCCGCCGCAGGAGGATCAAAACCTAGTGGTGGTGGTCAATTTGCTGACGGAAGTGAGATCCACCACTTTGTCGATGGTCCAATCGCTGTTGTCGCTCATCGCGTTGCCGAACCGGGAAGGGAAACCGGATTTAGGGCGCAAGGAGCAGCATGTATTTAGGCTTAAACTGACGCGCGTGGATAGCCTGGGTTTCTGGGAGAAATGCGGCGCGTCGGATGTACGATCGGCGGCGAAAAGGCTGGAGAATGGAATGTATTTCCATGATTCTTTGTTAGAAGAGGGCAAAAATATATGTCTACTATTATTCGAATAAGCAATGCTTCTGGATTTGATTTTTAAGTGACAAATTGTTTTTGTTTTTTCTTTTTTTTAAAATGCCTATTAGCTAAATCTGGTCGATTGAACTTCTAATTAATTAATAACACAAAACTGGCATCTAAACAAAATAACTAATAATCCGAGCCAACTGCTGGTGGCCGTGGGTGAATTTGTTATATTGTATTATTGTGATATCGCGACCATAATCATTTGTACCGGGTGCCAGATTCTCTTCACCAAACATAAAATTATCTCGAGGGGGGACAATTAAATAGAAGAACTTAAGCATGGAAATATGGTTCTAGGGAGGGTAGAAGGATCAAAGGAATGATAATTAAATTCAAAACCATTTTAAATTTAGCTCAAAAACTGAAATTAAGATCAAAATCCCTCCATGTAGGATTCCACATCAAATTTTTATTAGGATAAATTACAACCACCTCCCCAAGATAACATGCAATTACATAAAAATCTCTTATTTTTGAGAATTTACATCCAGCCCCATGCAGTTCTACATTTCTTACATACACCCCCTACGAAAGGATATTAATGTAAGAAATTTACAAATTGCAGTAGGTGAATGTAATTATGAAAAAATGATCGGTTTTTTCAGTAATAAACCTTAGTCAGGGGGCGTTTGTAATTTACCCTTGTTATTAATCATGATAGCATAGACACCCCAATAAGCAATAACCAATATGCGACCGGTCAACCCACTTTAATTGACCAAATAGTTGGTGAGCAACTTCCTTAATCAAATTCCCATTGTCAGCTTTCTATATCTTTTCATCTTCGGCGGCTGACTCAACGTTACAAAATATATTCTTGCTTTCTTATGGGAATATAGAGTAGAATTTTCTTTTCGTTAACAAGAATCATGTTAAACAAAGGGAAATAAATAACAAAATACTGGCACAAACATAATAGGAAAACACACAGCATCGAATAATTGTTCACTGATACAATGTTAGACGACTTATCTTTAGTCGTCTTATTGTACACAACTTTTAGATACCCCCACAAATGTCCATTCACACCAAGAAAAGATCGTGAGAATTGCTTCACGGTCCACATAAGCATCACTGAACCACAATTCTGCAAAAGTAGATGGGCCAAATCGGGCATTCATAACCAAAATACAATAGGTTTTCGCATTTACATTTGATGGATACATCAAACTTGACATGCAATGCATATTCATGACACATATGCATCTGCTGTGACATGTGACGCACATTCAGATACCACGTACATAAAAGTTTCAAGCAATAAGCCCACATGACGAAAGAAGAAAGATGATAACCATTCCGCCGAATTCTGGTAAATTTATTTTCAAACAAAATGATGATTTGTGAGAAGTAAAATCCAAATAACGCAGTTCGCGGGGAATATAGTAACATATGAACCCTATGTAACACTTCACTAAATTCCACAGAGAAGCTTAAATAGCCCCATATTATAATCCGCACATACTACCCGATACTCCAACTTTCACAGACCCACTCAGATCTTACTTCAGCCACTTGCAGATAACTCACTTATAGTTCAATCGGAATTCTCATTACAATACAAATCACGAACACAAGCATCCACCACAAGTGACTATGGACTAAAACCAAGTTCAGACCAACGTTAACGGTACAGACAGCAGTATCAATCTATGCTTAAGGTGGATACGAAAGAAAAGGTGTACACACTCTGATTTCTTACAGTTTAAAGTGTGCCTAAATCTCATAACTTAACAAATAAACTTACCATATATATCCCCACGAAGTGGCAGGCCTATAGGTTTGCACAAGTGTACAGTAGGATGGTATTGTCAAGTGTATTCCCTTAATTATATATTTTCAATACTTTGGGGTTTGAGTTGCAAAAGTTGGGCTAATGCATAGTCTTTTCAAGAAAACAAATAAATATACTCACAATTATCACATTATTTATTAAGATAATCACAAACTTCACAAGCATGGAGTTGAATTGGATGTAACATGCATGATATCCATAGATTTAGCACCGATCGAGTCCAAACTCAAAAATTGGATGAAAATAAAGAATTACCTAGTGATGATCACCGTCATGGCCATCCCAAGGATGCCTCCAGCCCTAAAAGCATGAAATTACTTCAGAATATCATTCAAGTATGCTACTTTAAAGTACAATACCGATATGAAATAGAAAGACTCACCAACACCACAGGACCATCTTGCTTTGCCCTATAGAGAACCCAAAACCTGAAAAATACAATATGTTAAAGATATAACTCATAAGAAACTCAAAGCCATACGCAGACATGTAAAAACTCATATCGATAGGCATCAAGCAATCACATAAAACACTTCTTAGAAGACATTCATTATAAGAATATGGGACACAAACATTTGATTGGTAACAAAAATATTGCAAGCTCTTAATTGTAAAAACTTTCTACTTTAAGGCATTGTGATTTGTGAGTGAAGATCAAAGCATTGGATCTTGTTAATAGGGTTGGGTATTTTATATCATGTGAAAACAATAAAAATGCTGATCGAATCTATTCTAAGAGCGAAATTCCACATCTCTCACACATCCACATATAAGAGTATTATAAATATTAAATGATGAGATAAAGAGTAATCACGAATATATTACACAGAGATCACTTCAGCGCTCTACATATAAAACTACACATGGATCTACTCTCGCTCTTAACAAACCCAGCCCCACACACGAATCAATCACTCATACCTGGTTTTTTAATTTCTACACTCTCACAGAAAATGGTCAGTTTTTTGACTTCTATATGGATATTCAGCTGGGCAATTTAGAGGGAGTCTTT
>NW_012193250.1:4365051-4429166 GCF_000504015.1 Erythranthe guttata | reverse complement strand
TCGATCGTCACAGATCGGAGGTAATTTTTACGTTTTTACGATCCTCTTGTTATGTAGATTACGAATCCAGAAAAAAAAAACGAAAAAAATCACACGTTGGCCTGCTCGTGTGAATTTACACGAGCGCATCCACTGTGCTCGTGTAAATCCACACGAGCAGGCATCTTTATTATTTGTTTTTTTTTTAATTGCTCGTGTAAAAACACACGAGCGGTTGCAAAGTGCTCGTGTGATTTCACACGAACGCTTTTCAACCGCTCGTGTGTTTTTACACGAGCAGATTAATTTTTTTTTTTTTTGATTTATAAGATGCTCGTGCAAAAACATGCGAGCATTTCAACAGTGCTCGTGTGAAATCAGATGAGCCCTGTTGAAATGCTCGCATGTTTTTGCACTACCAAACCATTAAATTTTCATTTTAATGTGGGTTGGTATTACTATTGGGGAGGAATAAAAACAAAGTAACATAGCTAGGGTAAAAAAGGTAAAAACTCATGGTAAAAAAATGCCTGAATGTTTAATTTGGCCTGCATATATCATTACCCTATAAAATATTGTTTACAAATTTTTGAATCTTTGTATATAGTGATTGTAATGAATTATATATTTTCTAAAAGTTCCTTATCAAAATTTAATGGGTTTAGGTTAGTCGAAACAATTAAAGTCTTTCTACGCACATAATTCACAAAACACTAACTCAATAAATACAAATAATTAATTAACCATTCTAAATTACCAATTGCATGTCTTCTAACACTTGTATCTAGTGACCGCAATGAATTAGATATTTTAAGAATTTTTTATTTGTATTTACATGGATTTAAGTTAGTCCAATAATTATATACAAAAAATTGTTGACGCACATAATTCTCCAAAAAATAACTAAAATGATAAAAATACTTACTTAACATTATAAATTAATGTTTTTTCTATTTTTTAAGTCTTGTATCTAGTGAGTTGATTTATATATTATCTATAGAAAATTAGATAAATGTAGGATTGAGGTCTTCATTAATCTCAATTTATTTTTATTAAATAATAAAAATAATATTTAAATTCATTAATCTCAAATATTTTAATTGGGCTGAATTGGGCAAGAGCCATATGCAGCTGGGCCTCTGTTCATTGGGCTACGAATTATACTTCTAGTTACTATTCATTGGGCCTGGCTTGTAATGATTGAAAGCGTGTTTCTAATATTACTATTACCGAGAAGTAAACGTTAATCCAGGTTTGCAATTTCAGTTACTTAATGATAAAGCGGGGAGGGTTTAGCCCTAAAACGGCGTCGCCTTGATTCTTGACGAACAAAACACGTTTATGCTGCGATTACAATTTTAGCCCTTGCGCAACACTATTTAATTTTTATTTTGATTTTTTTTTTCCACAGAATTATTTATTTATTTATTTGCTCCAAGGTTCTGCAAATCGGACCTATTTACTGCTCGCGATTATTCACCGATTTTCTTCCGTCAACTCGAAGGTACGGTTTCATCGATTTTCATTTTCCGTAATTGCATTTGGTTATCGTTTCTGTACTTCTGATTAATGAAAACCCTAGGGATAGCTTTATTTCCTGTTGTTGATTGATTGTAGTTGGCTGTAACTTGGACACCGATGATTTATTGCATTTTATTTTTTGTTTTCTTTTGCTATAATATGGTTTTTTTCGTATCGGATGACGCGAAGAAGAATTGTATCTGAGTTTTCCGTTTTATGTTATTTGCTCAAGGCTTCTGATTTCTTATGTTTGTGGCGTTGAACTTTCGAATGCAGAGGTGTTTGATTTTGACTGTACAGTTGTTTTAGTGGCTTGCGAAGTAGGTATTTTTTTTCTAACAGCGAAGTTTTGTCGGGCTGCCACATTGATTTGTGAATTTCTAGTTTCCTGTAAATTGTAATGCCGTGATCACTATGTGAAGGTGTTAAAACACTCAGATTTTTCTAATAGGTTTCTGTATAAATAACTGATTTAATCATGTGATTTGTATTATCATTTTATGTGTTACGCATATTTTACTCATTATCCCTATTTTGCCAATGATGTATAAAAATGATATTGGTTTAGATTGTTTGAGCGGGGAACCTTCCTAATGACCCCCTAGGCAGTAGAGATGTGGAACACAGACAGCAACATTGAACTCGTACCATGCCTGGCTCGAAATTTTCATATTAAAAAATGGATAGGATATTTCATGATGTGAGTTCTTGGGGAGTTCCGAGTTGTACACTTTACCGATTTTGTGTAAGAACGAATATTGGTTGCTTACCTCCCCCCACCCACAAAGAAACTTGATCTGTTAAGAGGTTTTTATTTATAGCCCATTCGAAAATCAACTCCAGAGGCATAATTTGTCGAAACACTTTCTATGATAACCACATGCTTTTAAAAGGAACTGTAAATAAAGTCAAATAACTTGAAGGTGGAACTAAAAAATCTATTTGCCATGACATGTACGAAGATTTCTGAGCTTCATGTGTTTGCATCTTTTACCTTCTTCTTTCACATTGATGAAAGTCCTGTTAATTTATTCATATTGATTATGGTGTTGTGTCTAGATATTTCCCTTTGAAGTTCATGGCGAATCTGGACTCCGCTGAAGGTTCAGGCGCAAGAGATGCATCTGGTCAAAGTTCTGAGTCAACTTTTGAGATCAACATCAAGACCCTAGATTCCCGGATTTGCAGTTTCCATGTTGATAAAAATGTAATTTCTTATTTAATCTCATCTCAGCTTTGAAGCCTAGAGAAATCAAGTAAATGCAATCTTTATCTTTCAACATGTCGTGTTCCATGCTTGAAATTTACGAAGGTTATACAAGAATATAGCAATCTTCCCAAGCAAGCATGATTTTTTTTTTCCTGATGCTTGTGATGCAGCTTCATATGGATATAAATTTGGATGGAAAAGATAAAGAGCTTTTAGTAATGAATGATTTTTAGTTAGTTTTATATTATCATGTACTGATATCTTACTTTTCAAGAACCGTTCCATTCCCTTTTCTGTGATATGTGAATAAATTAAGATACTAACATTATAATCATTCGTGGATTCGCACATTTCAGATTGTCGTCTTGGCATTCAAGGAGAAAATAGCTAGTCAAATTGGTGTTCCTGTTGGGCAGCAACGTCTTATTTTCAGGGGCAAGGTCTTGAAAGATGATCACCTACTTTCTGAATATAGTATCCTACCAATTGTTGCATTATTGATATCTTTCTGAGATTCATTTAGAACTGAGAGGAATATCAGCCACAACCACCCAATATTGATTCCTGGAACTTTCTTTTGTATATCTTGGTCTTTGGTGTTACGCACTTGTGTTTTTCATGGAATTCTTTATAGTCTTTATAGTGTTTGCCTTAACAACATAACAGATGTTGAGAATGGGGATACATTACATTTAGTTGAAAGGCAATTACAGCCGGCTCCTGGACCCAACACTGTAGAAGCAACTTCAAGTAACGGCAACAGAGGCGGTATGAATGACATTCTGAGTATAGGTTTTAATGGAGATTTGTGTTGTTGATCTGCTTCAAGCATTTTCTCTTTCTCATTTTCGTTTCTTTTATGGGTTACAGTACAGGATTCTACTGCTGGTGTCCCACGCAATCGTATCGGGCAAATTGCTCACAGTGTAGTGTTAGGGACCTTAAATGTTGGAGATGCTGGGGAGGGTGCTGGACCAGATTTAAGTCGGGTGTGTTTATTTAGTCTTTTTAGAGCTTACTCTGTTCATTTGAAGACGGAATTATACAAAATATTATCTTCTACAGCAATTCAATATATTTGCATTATGTCAGGTCATCGGTGCAGTACTTAGCTCTATAGGAATTGGCAACCTGGCAGGAGGTGTGCAACCTGGTTTTCAGGTAGTGGCTCAGTTTAACCAAACATATGCTTACTGCTTATTTTATATAATTAAGATTAAAAACTAAGACCATCGTAGTTGGAATTCACAATGTTCTTTCTACTTCTTATAATTGCGGGCTTATGAACATCGTCTTCCCATGTTCAGACTTCTCATGGAAATGACTCAGAAGGGTCACAGGTTAATTCGAGCAACCGAAGTCAGGGCGGAAATCAGTCTATCCCTTCACCTTATCCTATGCAAACCCCTATAGGAGCAGCAGTTGCTCTCCCGTCGCTGAACCTGGTAGAAAGATATGCTTTCAACAAGGCTTTAAAATTCTTTTTTTTTTGGGTTTATCCTAATCTGTTATTTTTTCTTATTATCAGCCAATTCCTGATTCACTAAACACACTTACCGAGTTCATGAACCGAATGGAATCAGCATTCTTGCAAAATGGTAATAGCGTGCGCCTTATTGAGTTTGTGTTGTTGTTAGTGTTTTTACTATCAAATATCTCTGACAAGGGTCCGTTGCCTTAAGTTTAGGTACTCAGCAAAACCAATCACCAACTGCTAGCGGCAGTATACCTACCCCACAATTGCCCACAAATACCCGTGGTTCAACAGTGGAGGCTCTGACCATTGTCTTACGACATGCCGAACGTCTTCTTCGTGACCATGCTGCTTCAGCATTATCTGTAAGGAGCGCAATATGACAATATTATTCTTCTGTGCTCTAGTTCGGGTTCTGTAATCTCTTCTGTTTATGGTTCCATTTATAATCTGCTAAACCTTGTAGCATACTGCGGGGCGTTTAGACCAAGAGGGAGGTTCAAATGATTCTGCTGTAAGGGGGCAAGTTCAGACAGAATCCATGCGTTTAGGTGTTTCTATGCAACACTTAGGTGCACTTTTTCTGGAGTTGGGGAGGACAATTTTGACTCTTCGCATGGGACAATCTCCGGTATGTCCTTTTCCATGATGTCAGCAGCTGGCCATGTTTGTGTGCGTGTTTATTAACAATCTTCTGATGCTTATGCAGGGGGAATCTTTCGTGAATTCTGGGCCTGCTGTTTATATATCTCCATCAGGACCTAACCCGATTATGGTTCAGGTCTGTTATTCAATCCCTCGTTGTTATTAGAATTAAATTGTTTCCCTAGTTTCTGTGTACTGTCCAAGTATGTTTCCTTGCAATTTTTCTGGGGTCATGTTCAAAAATGCTTTAGGATAGTAGGAATCTCTGTCAGTCTGTTGACACGTTGATTTCGTGCATATACATGCTTTTTGTCCTCATTTATGTTACTGTTTTTGTTTTATTGATTTTTTTTATCATTTCTGATGCCGATTATTGTGACTGTGAAATGATTTTCATGCTTGATTTGCAGCCATTTCCTCTTCAAACTAGCTCTCTTTTCGGGAATTCATCTGGTGTGGCACCAAATCTTGTAGCTACCAATCCAATTGGTGTTGGTAATGTCCCAAGGAATGTAAATATTCATATTCACACTGGTAAGTCATATTTCAGAATCGACTTCCTTCTGTTTTCTGTATAGTCATATGATTCTCACCGTGTCCATGGAACCGTTGCTTCATACCAGGGGCAGCACTTGCGCCTATGGTTTCCACGCTGGGTAACAGGCCACCGAGTGGTGAAGAAACGCAAAGAGACAGAGCTAGTAGAACTGAATCTGGTGAGTCTGGTCAAACAAGGGTTTTGTCAGGGCTTAATGTCATTGCATCACGACCTACCATACCAATTTCTAGTGCTGTACAACCCGGCACCGGTGTTTCACAGGCTTCTCAACCCAATGCTATTTCCTCAATCGTGGCCGAAATTGATCGTCAAATTAGAAGTCTAACTGATAACAGGCAGAATGAGCACCACACACCATCAGGTATACTGTATACACCCGTTGAAATATGTATTATATTATTTCATATGTACTCTATAATGAAGGATTTCATTTCGTCATGGTCAATCAGAGGGTTTGGTCGATGATGCTCGCAGTCACCAGAGTAATTTATCCAGTAGCAGAGTTGGTGATACCAGTCAAACTTCATCTCATAACACCATCATGGAGGACCAAAAAGTGAAAGTGGGTAATTTTACTTTATATGATTGCTTGTGATTCTAATAGCAATTCACTAACTAGGCTTTAACTGCCAGACACAAACTGAACCTTCTAGCAGTTCCGAGGGAGGTCCTCACCACACGTCAAGTGCGTCTGAGTATGCTGAACGCAGTGAGGCGCCCCCAAAATCCAGTCAGGGTAATGATAACCCAGATGGACCTTCAAGTGTACCTCTTGGATTGGGATTGGGTGGCCTTCAGCCTAAGGTAGAAACTACTTTTTTCCAGTCTTGGTATGTTTTGTCTTTTCGTCTTGGAAAATATATAACAATTTAAATGCTTTTACTTTATACTCGGTCATACTTTGGCTGTTAAGGACTCTCATACGACGATATGATGATCATGCATTATTTTAGAATTATTTTTCTATTTGTGTTTGAATATTATATGCATTTGATGCTTTACTGGACTATTTCAGAAGAAACCATTGCTGCATCTTCGAGTAAGAATAGCAACACTCACTTTCCTAATTGCCAGTATCAGATGATGATTTATTGGAAAGCTGATGTACTGTCCATATACTGATCTTTGTGTGCTTGTCTCTGACGAATATAACATTTATTGTCTAAAATGGATGACAGAGACGAGCCAGTCTGCCAAGAGCACAAGCTAAGAGCGGCGACGGTGCAAATTCTAGTGGTCAGGACAAGAAAACTAGAGAAGTCGGACAACAGGTTCTTCAGTCACTTGCATCATCATTTTCATCTAGGGGAGACGCAAATCCTCCTCCAGTGCAACAACCTTCAAACTTTGCCAGAGGAGGAGTCATGGGTAATGTGCCTCCTCCTTCAGGGCAAAATGCCGATTTAGCAGATGCAATGTCACAAGTTCTGCAAAGTCCTTCTTTGGACGGTCTATTAGCTGGTGTGTCGCAGCAAACAGGGGTTGGTTCCCCAGATATGTTGAGAAATATGTTCCAACAATTTACTCAAAACCCTGCTATGATGAATACGGTGAGTCAGATAGCCCAGCAGTTTGATGGCAACGATATTGGAAGCATGTTTTCGGGTTCGGGAAGCGGGGGCCAAGGTGGGGGGTTTGATATATCGAGAATGATGCAGCAAATGATGCCCCTTCTTACTCAGACTTTAGGAGGAGTTTCGCCTCTTCCTCAACAAAGCCCTCCTTCAGAACCACTGCTCTTGGGAAGTAGTTCGAGAAGAGACATACCACCAGTTATTAATGATTATCCTCAGGTTTGTATTTGACAAAATGCTTCCATTATTATATCCTCATGTTTCTTTTACATGATTCTTGATATTTTCATACAGGGAATTGATCTCCAACAAGTGGTTCAGAGGCTTGAAGGCGGAAGTTCGTCTGAGGAAGTTTTTCGCTCTTTGGTTGACAGGGCAGCGCATTTGTCTGGTAGCTCGGAGGAAAGTGCTGTAAATGAATTGTCCAGTCAGGCAGGGCTTGCACAGGTTAGCATTAGCACATTGTCGTTTACTAATCCGTACGCATGGCTTATCGTGGCATAGCAAAATTTGCTAACGTTCATCTTTTTGTTGATTCGTATAGGAGTTCATGGAGATGCTCCGTCTTGACGTGTCCCGGAGACTTCAGAACGAAGGGGGGTCTTAGGAGAAGAATTGTATTTTTTTGGTTTTTTGGTCGGTTGGCAGTAATTATTACCCGATTTATGTATTTTGTCCCTTGCAATATATTATTTATTGACTTTATGTAACAATGGAAATTGGAAACACATCCTTCGTAGCAGCGGGCTTGAGCTATTTTGTAATGTGACTATGTGAGATTTAGTTGTTGATATTTGATAATAGCTACATGGTACAGTTGGACATAGGGTTTTATCTATCCTACACCCGGTGAAGGTTACACCGGGTGATTTTTAACCGTTGATCTACACACACCAATGTGGGTGTGGGTGTGTTTGTGTGTATATGAATGGTAAAGATTTACCCGATGTATTTCACCCGGTGTAGGATCTCAAAAGCCTGGACATAGTCGATACAAGCTTTTTTGCTTTGGAAATGACTGGGTTTTATTTATTTATTATTATTAATTATTAATCTTTTGTACTTTCCAATTTCCCTATTAAATAAATAAATTCTTCAAAAATGCGGGATAAAGAAAGAGAACATATAAAAAGGAGGGAACGATTCTTCAAAATTAGGTCTAGAGATTCAAAACGCGACACTTGGGAAATATATTTTAAAGCCGGAAGAAAAAGCGAAGTTCTTCCCATTCTGCTGACATGGCGTCGGAGGTAGCGGAGGAGACGCCGAAGCCTAGAGGTGGTAGGTTTTGCACCTTATGTAACGCCAGACGCGCCGCCCTCAAGCGGCCCAAAACCCTAGAACAAGTAAATGATTCGCTCTACGTCTCAGCTTTCTTCCCTCTGTTTCCGAAATCCTTTTGCTGAAAATAACATTTCCCCTTTTAATTTCGTACAGATATGCAAGGAATGCTTTTATGAAGTTTTCGAAGATGAAATTCACAGAGTTATTGTAGATAATAATCTCTTCAGACGCGGCGAACGCGTCGCCATTGGAGCTTCTGGTGGAAAAGGTGAACAAAATCGATTTTATAATATACCTGCAAATTTGCCGAACTACAATTCTTCAATCGTGCGTTTATCAGCCTAAAACAAAAAATTAGAATGGATAATTGGGTATATATAAAATTTGGTCCATGTATTGAAATTAACTATTACTCTCAATGAACGTGTTGTTTCAGATTCCACTGTCCTAGCTTATGTGTTGTCCGAACTGAATCGTAGGCACGATTATGGCTTGGATCTTTTCCTGCTTTCAGTTGATGAAGGCATCACTGGTTACAGGGATGATTCTCTTGAAACTGTTAAAAGAAATGAAATCCAGGTACACTATGATCGCCTGCTTTTTTTTTTTTTTTTTTTTTTATCCTTTCGATTTTGCTTCTTTCGACACTACTCGTGAGTGCTTGCAATAATTTTCGGGTGTTTCGAAATTGCCGAAACCAGAAGTTCTTTTAGATGAGTAGCGAACTATTTTTTTTTTATTTTTTTCAATGTCTTGATGCACTAACCTGTCGTATTAGCTTATTTTTCAACTTCTGGTGACCGTCTAATGGGTTCATGTTTTTTTTTATACCCGTTCAGTATGGACTTCCTCTTAAGGTGGTTTCGTATAAACAATTATATGGGTGGACGATGGATGAGATTGTGAAGCTAATAGGTCTGAAGAATAACTGCACATTTTGCGGTGTTTTTCGTCGCCAGGTAATCATAATGTTCCTCGTCACTGATTAAGTGGGCTCAGAATTTGTGTTAGATTTCCAACCTATGTGCCGTTTGAGCTTTAGTTGTAATCTCTTAAGCAATTCTTATCTAGTTTTCTTGATTTTTAATTCTTCATGAACTTTTTACTTAGTATTGTAATTTAACAGTATAATGCTGATTGTATTGAAGGCTCTGGATCGTGGTGCTACACTTTTGAAGGTAGACAAACTTGTTACGGGGCATAACGCCGACGACATTGCTGAGACAGTGCTCTTAAATATTTTAAGAGGTGATATTGCCAGGTAATAATATTACTCTAAGCTCTTGAAAGTATTAGGTTAGAGAGTTTAATCATTGGGGATGTACTTTTCTTGGTTTCGTTATTTTAATCCACGAGATTTGTGATCAGTAAAAACTCGTTGTTGATTTACCAGGCTGAGTAGATGCACCTTTATAACCACTGGTGAAGATGGACCTATTCCAAGATGCAAGCCTTTTAAGTACACCTATGAGAAGGAAATTGTGATATATCCTTTGCGAATTACGGGGTTTTATGATTTTTCTCTTTATTATTTCGTTATTTTAATAGCTGTTGTAGTAGCAGTCGGCTGTATTTTAACCACTTAAGTGAAGCCCTTAACCTGTTCTTACGTATGCGTACTTCAAACGGCTGGATTACTTCTCTACAGAGTGTAAGTAACGATTCTTCGCACTACAATTTTAGGATTTTTGTCTAATCTCTTTTTTTTGACAGAGGAATCTCACTAGTGCTAGTAGCTGGTGGCGTTTTCTCAAGTCAGAATACCCTAAATTTCTAGTTAATAAATACCGTTTAAAATCGCAGGCATTTACTCTCCGAACGCTTATCGTGGCTTTGCTCGGGAATTTATTAAAGATTTGGAGAGGCTCAGGTTAGATTAGATTACTATCTGTTTCAATTACCTCAATGCCGTCTTTGCCGTACTCATTTTAGTTTAATTATGGTTTGTGGATATAGGCCAAGAGCTATTCTCGATATAATAAAATCAGGTGAAGATTTCCGAATCTCTACTACAACAAAAATGCCAGAGCAGGGAAATTGCGAGAGATGTGGTTATATTTCCAGCCAGGTAAGGACAATCTTCTCCAAATACATTTAATAGCAAATCGCCAAATCCCATAACATTCAGCACTGAATTTCAATTATTCGACTGATCACTTTTTTACGTCTAATGCACACACACATGCACGCAGAAATGGTGTAAGGCGTGTGTTTTGCTGGAGGGGCTTAATCGGGGTTTGCCTAAGATGGGTATTGGACGGAGTCGAGGTATTGATAATGAACGGAACAAGGATGTTAAAGAAACTAACGGAACAAAGAGTTTAGAGAGCAAGCAATGTGGATCGCTCGACTTCTGATTGAAGGTATAAGTCACTTTCTTTTTTAGCTCCATAATTTATAGTTAAATACGTGTAGTATTCGATGCTATACTAGCTTGCTTATCTATTAATTAAAAAAGAAAAGCGATTCTTTGGTTTTAACTAAGATAAAAACAACGTAATAATTACATTTACATTTCGATACTGGTGCTATTGCGTCGATGGCTCCTCCTCAAGTGGGTTTTTTTTCTTTTTTCTTTTTTTTTTCGGGACACAATTGAAATGCAGATTTGGCCATTATTGTGGTATTATATGTATTATTGAATGAAATGATTGTATAATATCAACTACAGTCAGGGCGCACATGTTAGTTACTTCCAATCAAATCAAATTTGTTAAGATTAATGATTCATAGGAGAAGCTAGTGTAAGAATGTTAGTTCTCTGGTAGTGGAGGAACTGAGAAGACAGCTGTTAATGTTTCTCAAATCTTAGTTCAGAGTTCCATGTTGTTTACCTCATCTCATAAGATCTAGGTTGTATCTCCTATCTAATAGGTAATATTTTATGATTTTATCTTAAAACACCATGGTCAAAGTTAGCTTCTGACCCCAGCTTTGATTTGGACTTTATTCAATTATTTTTTAAGTTATTTAGCCTCTTATTTGATTTACTGTACTCAATGCTTGAGATTCCTCCTTTTGGGCAGTACAATGAGGAATGCAAAAGTGAGGCGAGTCATAGTTAATTGAAATAATTGGATTGGGTAATTACGGCCACCTCCTAAGGTGAGGTGAAATTACGAAAATACCTCTCTTGTTTGGGTAATTACAACTACCTCAACTATCTATTGTGTCAAATTTACTTACTGACGAAGAGGTTTTTTTTGTAAGAGAATACATAATTTAGAATTAATTATAATTACTCAAATAAGAGGGTTTTTTTTTTTTTTTTTTTTTTTTAATTTGAGGTTACTTCGAGGGTGTGGAAATAATTTGCCCTTCATAATGCAAGTTAGTTTTTTTTTATTTTTTTTTATTGGAAAAACTAAATAATTTACAGAGGAAAATCATAAAAAAATAGTTGGCAATGTGAAAAAGAAGTGGGAAAAGAGCGTATAGTAGGGCGAGGCAGAGATGCGACGCGGTGTGCACATGCACACTTGGTGGGGGTGGGTGGTCTAAAGTCTAAACGACATCCCATTTTCATGGCTGGGATTCTTTCATCACATTTCTCTTATTATTATTTACATATTTATTTTTTTTATTTTAAAAAAAAAGAGAGAAAAAAATAATAATAATCTAAAACTCACTCCACTATTTTCAACCAATCAGAAACACGAACAATGCATGTGGGAGACCATTGGCCTGAATTTGCCCAGCGTGGGCCCACCACCGACACCCCCCTAATCTCTTCTTAATGATGGTAATTAGCTCTGGTAAATTGGTAATTATAGCCTAGTTTGATTGAATTCCATTCTACATAATAATTCGAATGCTTAAATTTCAAGTTAAACTAGTTTTTACGTTGTCGACGTGAATTTAAAAATAATTAACACCGACTAATTTGAAAATAATCTCGAGAAACTACCATTATTTTAACCAATGGGTTTTTTTAATTACTATTTTTTTATTTGATAGGCAAATGCAAATGGGTTTTTTTAATTTTATATTTAATGAACAATTACGCGTATTGTTTTGTTGTTTTTTACAGCTAAGAGAGAGAGTGACGTCAGCCACAGTCCCACAGTTGGACTTTTCAATTTTAAAGCCCGCAACACTTCTCTTCTGTACCTCTAAATAAGTTTAAATACACCACCATTTCTATTTCTTCCAACCATCCCAAAAAACCATCACTCCATTTTCACCCAAATAGACACAAGAGATGCCGTTAAGATTAGCGGTTCTGTTAGTGTTATTGGGCATTGTTGCAGCAGAAGATCCTTACAGATTCTTCAATTGGAATATCACTTATGGCACCATTTATCCTCTCGGAATCGCCCAACAGGTTCCTCTTCTTCTTCTTACATTCAATTTTGTATAATTTAATTCAACCAAAATTTTCAATTATTGATTTTTTTTTATGTATTTTTTTGGGGGGTCAGGGTATATTGATAAATGGGCAGTTTCCTGGTCCTGAAATATACTCCGTTACTAACGACAACATCATCGTTAACGTCTTCAACAGCTTGGATCAACCTTTCCTCATACACTGGTAAGAACCAAAAACACACACACACACACACACTGTGTGTGTTTTCCGTCGTTTTACGATTTGCTTGCTGTAGATCTTCCTTTAGAATTATGCCTGCCTAGGGGAAATGACAATGCTGCCCTTGATGCTTTACTTTTGCACTAAGTTTGGGGAGATTAGCAGTTTATATAATTTAATGATGGATTAGTGGGTTAAGTACCTTTTGGTGAGATTTGTCTCTGCGTACGAAGACATCTGTTTTTTTTGAATTTTTTGATTTTTTATTTTCTGGGTCTGAATATTTTAATTAGATTTTATTACACAGCGTTTATTGGGGAGTGAAAATTGACACGTGCTTGTCACGAAAATAGGGTCCTGAATTTAACAAGATGTGGTGCGAATTACAATGTCCAATAAATACACACACCGAGAATTTAGATGGCTCCTTTTTTTTTTCCTTTTTTTTCTTTTTTTTTTTTTTCATTTTTCACCGACTAATTCAAATATTTTAAAAAATGAATAAAAAAAAGTCACATGGGTAGTTGCATCATAAAGTTGTCACTTATCAAAAAAAAAAAAAAAAAAAATCATAAAGTTGTCATGAACCTCCTCGTTTCTATATATATATATATATATATATATATATATATATATATATATATATATATATATATATATATATATATATATATATATATATATATATATATCATAGTACAGTAGAATAGTACATTCTAGTACAGTATAAGCTCGATAAATTAATAATTGATAAAATAATAACTTCGTTTGAAATTTGAATAATAATTTCTTTAGGTACCGACTCAGTAAAAATATACTAAGTTTTTAGTGCGATAATTTAATATGTTGTTAAATTAATAAAAATTTACCACTTGTATAGTATCAAGTTCTCCAATAAATACAAATTACATTTCCCCAAGACAACAATAATAAGGCTGCTCATTAAATTTTGCTAAATTGGCAGCAGCTAAAACAGCTGGAAAATTTTGTCCCTCCCTTTTCTTTCAAAAATTATAAGTTATTCATTTATTTTTATCATTATTTTTTTAATGATAGAAAATAATAAGTAAAAAAGAAAATGTTGAATAATTACAGGAATGGGATACAGAACAGGAGGAATTCATACGAGGATGGAGTTTATGGGACAACATGCCCAATTCCAGCAGGTGGGAATTTCACATACATTCTTCAAATGAAGGATCAAATTGGAAGCTTCTTTTATTTCCCTTCTTTGGGTTTCCACAAAGCTGCTGGTGCTTTTGGTGCAATTAAGATCCTAAGCAGGCCCTTAATCCCTGTCCCTTTCGATAATCCTACCGATGATTTTAGTGTCTTGATTGGCGATTGGTACACTTCTAATCACACTGTAAGTACCCCCTAATCTCTGCTTAATCCTTAATTCAATTTATGTGTCGGTAACTTAGTGGGCCCATTGGTACAAACACGTATGGGCCCCACCTTTGACTATTGCTTTTGTTTTTTGGGCCATCAACATTTAACAGCTGGATTTTTCTGATTCACCTTTATTATTAAAGAACAAATTAATACTACAACTTTGTCAATTTGGTAAATTCCAAATATATTTATAATATGTTTCAGTAATTATTTAGATAATCAGGATTTTTTATTTATAAGAAATATAGGGGAAAAAAAACACATCAGTTTTTGACTTTTTGTGATTTTGACTAGTAGTGTAAATCGGACGGATCGGATCAGAATTAGCCAGTTAGGAAAAAAATCTGAATTTTGTGGGAAGTGAAAAACTAGTTCCGACTCCGTTCCAAAAAAAAATGGAAAAATTTCGAATCGGAATCGGCGGAATTCGGAAATTTCCAATTTTTTGTCTTTTAGTGTAATATATCCGGAAGAAAATTGGAATTTTCGCAATTATTTTTGGAACTTGAATCGTATCGGAAATTGGAATCTCATATATATTTCAATTCCGGTCCAAATAATTTCGGAAAAATTGGAAGTCAGAATTTCGGAATTCGGTTCAAAAATATTGTTCCAAAATCGGAAAATTCCGGATAGAAATTGACGGAAATCGGAAATTTCGTTCCAATTTCCACCCCTAATTGTAACATACTGGCGTAGAACATTTAATACATTTTCGTTTTATCTATTTTTTTTTCTTTTTTGGTTATTTTGGACGATTATTATTTTATGAAGTAATTAATATTGGTCTTGATCATAACAAACAGGATCTAAAGGCAATCCTTGACAAAGGCAACAAGTTACCATTTCCAGATGGAATCCTCATCAATGGCCGTGGTCCTAATGTTACCTCTTTCACCATTCAACAAGGTATATTCCCATTTTCTACTCTCCGATTATCCCTTCTTCTCGTTTATATATTAAATAAATAAATAAATAATAATAATAACAATGTGATAAAAATTGTAACAGGAAAAACTTACAGGTTCAGAATCTGCAACGTGGGATTACAAAACTCGCTAAACTTCCGAATCCAAGGCCACAAGATGAAGGTGGTGGAAGTAGAAGGGACCCACACGGTCCAAGTTAGCTACTCCTCACTTGACATCCACGTGGGCCAGTGCATGTCGGTTCTTCTTACTGCCGATCAACAACCTCAGGACTACTACATTGTTGTCTCGAGTCGTTTCACCACTCCCGTTTTGAGCACTACCGGCTTTCTCCGGTATGCTGGCTCGAACCGCCCTGCCTTGGGCCCACTACCTGGCGGCCCCACCATCGAAGTTGACTGGTCCCTCAATCAAGCCCGTTCCATCAGGTATACTATTTTTTAGTGGTGGGAACCGGACGGAAATTGCGAAATTTTTTTTCGAAAGTGTAAAACAAATTCCGATTCCGTTCCGAAAATTCGAAACAAACAGAAATTGGATTTTTGAAAATTAAATTTGGAATGAAAATACTTGTTCTAAATAGGAATTTTTGGATATGAATCTACGGAATTCGGAAATTCGAATTTTCTTTTTTCACCTAAAATATAAAATACATAATAATATTGATATTATAAGCTTAATTTTTTGGAAAAAACCCCGAAATTTTTGGATTTTTTTATTCAGAAATAGAAGTCTTATTGGAAATTGGAATCTCCTATATAGTCTAGTTCCGGTTAAACAAAAATCCGAAAAAAAATGGAAAATTTTGGATCGGCGGGAGTCATAAATAAATGCTATTCCGATTCCAATCCAAAATAAACGGAAATCGAAATTTTTGGAATTCAGAATGAAAAATATTATTCCTAAACCGGAAAATTTTGCATTGGCAGAAATCGGAAATTCTTCCAATTTCCACCGATAATATTTTCTATCAAGGAAATGAAATACAAAATACAATACCAAAATGTGCACTAACGATAATATCTTCCGAATTTCAGGACGAATCTAACAGCAAGTGGGCCCAGACCGAACCCGCAGGGTTCTTACCACTACGGCATGATAAACACCACGAGAACTTACAGGCTCTCGAGCTCTGCTGGCCAGGTTGCTAATAAGCAGAGGTATGCACTCAACAGTGTCTCCTTTATCCCTGCCGATACCCCTTTGAAAGTCGCCGACTACTTCAAAATAGACGGTGTTTTTCGAGTCGGGAGCATCTCAGATTCCCCCACTGGTGGAGGAATATACCTCGATACCTCCGTGCTTGGGGCCGATTACAGGGCGTTTGTGGAAATCGTTTTCGAAAACACAGAGGATATTGTGCAGAGCTATCATCTCAGTGGCTACTCTTTCTTTGTAGTAGGGTGAGCACTTCAAAAAAACACATACAAAACACACACACACACGCACGCACTGCATTTTTGGATATTATATGCTGATATATAATATGATCTCTAAACGAACAGAATGGATGGAGGGAAATGGACTTCGGACAGTAGGGCTCAATACAATCTTCGCGATGCAGTCTCTCGATGCACTGTTCAGGTAGGAAGGAAAAAAAAAAACGGAACGAAATGAAAATATATATATTTTTTTTATCACTAAAGATTGCTGATTTATTATTACATCCTCGATTTGCATTTGCAGGTGTACCCCATGTCGTGGACAGCTATTTACGTGGCGCTGGACAATGTGGGAATGTGGAACTTGAGATCGGAGTTTTGGGCAAGGCAATACTTAGGACAGCAAACTTATCTTAGGGTTTACACGACATCCACTTCGTTGAGAGACGAGTACCCTATTCCGAAGAATGCTCTTCTTTGTGGCCGGGCAAGTGGAAGACGAACACGTCCCCTTTAAAAAATATATATATATATTATTAATAAAAGTTTTCCACCAAGCCTAGAGGAATTGAGATTAATTTTTTTAATATCTTTTTAATAGATGATTTTAATTTTGAATTCTTGGGGGTGCTAAATCAGCACCTATATTTATATAATATGGTGTATTTAGGGCTAGCATTGTAATTCTAGTAGTTGTAGCTGTTGTTTTTGAGTTGATGACCTTAGCTCAAGGTCGCATTCTTTCAATTTTCCACTGGATTTTTTGTATCTGGTTTGATGTTGTATTTGTTATTTAATATCTTGTTTGTTATTGCATTTGTTGTTGTATACACAATTGTTTTAGTACGATTAATGGAGTGGCTCTTTTCTCATGTCGGTGTAATTTTGATATGAAATGAGGGGTATTTCCCGACATTTCAGGGCAGACAGGGAGCTCACTATATGTGAAAATTAAAGGCGGAAATGCAGTGTCCAAAGTATAGTATATGAAACCAGCCAAACGGGATTTAAGAGCTAAAACCCCTACAAGAAATTGTTTTAAAATTGAAATATTTGGATCGGAATTGGATAAATTTCAAAATTTAGTAACCTAAAATGTAAAATAAATAATAATGTTGATATTTTAGGTGTAATTTTCGGAAATTAAAATCAGATCGGAATTTCGTATAAATTCCATTTCCAATCCAATTTTTTTTTTTATTAAAATCGGAAATCCGAATTTCAGGATCCCTATGAAAATATATAGTTCCAAAATTGGAAAGTTTTGAATCAGAATGGGCGGAAATCGAAAATTTCGTCTTAGAAGCTTTGCCAAAAATTACTCGGGGATGCAATAGTAAAATGACAGTACTGCCCTTGCCAGCTACCTACCTAGGAGGGTTTGTAATTTAGGTCAAGAATGCAACAATTCTAAAACCGTGGCGCCAAACACTCCCTAGTGAAAAACATATGAACGCCCTTTACTAATTCTTTCTCTGAGACGTGAACGTACGGACTCCGATTCGAGATGACCGACGGTTGTGCGCCGGTTCACAGAAGCAATGAAGACGCGCACGTTAGCTCCGCCACCGAAACCAACAAAGATGACCTAGAATTTCTCAGAGACGCCGTCCGCTCGCTGCCACCACAGCCCGTGAAAGACTTGCTGTTGAACGGAGTTAGTTCCATTCTCGCTATCAACCTTTAATTTCTCTCTCGTCTAATTCTGATTCATAATTATCTAGTGAAATAAGGAATCGCGCATTTAGAAGTGTAAATCGCTAACTGATTGTTTTGGGAGAATAAATAATTTATTCTTCCTAGTTGCTCAAGTTATTTTACTCACCGTACGGTACCTAAATTGAAGATTTATATTGGAATTGGAAGTGCTTCATTTGATTTTTCATATTTGTATTATGTGAATTCAATTAGTGAAGCTTTCATCACTGCTGCAGGTTTGTACACGATGTATTTTCAGGCTATTTTGCCTCCACAAACAAATATGTTCTCCTTCGTCCATGGCAACGCGGAATCTGAGTTCAGTTCTTCACGAATTACGAGAACATGGAAATGGAGCTAATAATGGTGTTAGAGAAACTAACGATTTGACTGACACGGGTTATGTTCAGGAATTTGAGGAGGAGTTTGTTTGCAGGGTCTGTTTAGGAATTTTGCAGTTCGTATATAGTGATGGAAAGGGAGTGTTGGTAGAAAAAAATAATGCTGGCGATTTTGCTGCTACTATTGAAGATGCTGTAAAGAAAGAGGGCCATGAAATTGACAACTTCTGTCTCGAAGTTTCACTGCCCCCAATTGTAGTCGAAAAGGAACAAGCAGTTTGGTTAGTGATATTGATTGGTCAATTTGATTTGGTTTATGATTATGATGCTGGCAGGAAACCCGTTCGGTTTGGCTGATCTGCTCAATTTATATGAACATCGTTATGTTTGTTTCAGGTCATATATAGAAAAGAAGTATAGTTCTGAATCGTGGTTCTCCGAAAAGTTTCCCTCTGAAAGAATTGGCGTGAAAGATTTTCTGAAATTGTCTGTGGCAAATCCTTTAGAAAAATTGTTGGTAATTCTATTTCAGATTTTGTCGTTGCACTGAAATTCTTTCACTGAAAACAATATAATGTGTCAGGTGCTGATTTCTTCTTGTTTTTCTGTATAAATATTGGGGTATTTCAGGATGTAAAATCTAATGGAAGTTCGTTCAGAATTTGTTTGACATATACACTTTCTGATGCATCATCAAAGATCGAGCCCCTTCCTGAGAGCAATGGGTGCTCTAAGAGGAGGAAAATAGGCAGGTTCTTTATTTTTGGGTTTCCCTTCGTTTTTCCGATTGAAACTCTATGTATTCTTGCATCGACATCTTTAATGCATACATGTAAATCTAGCCATGGGGCAATAACAGAGTCTTTATTTTTGGATTCTGCACATTTTAAATTCCTCTTTGATGGAACAGATGATAGTGATGTCTTGAAGAACTGTACTGGCTTGCATGAAGTTGAAAAACATAACACTGTTACAAATTCTTCGATTGAGTCGGTAGATGAAGGGAATGGTTTCTTACCGTTCCCACTAGAGAAGGTACATTCAGAGTCATCGTTCACATAGTTGAGTTAAATGCTTAAAGAGCTTGCTACTTTGTACATTTCTTGCTTGTGAGCTTCTGAGAATACTGGATTATATACTTAAGATGATTATTGAAAACTTTGTTATTTTCAGGTCAATAACTGCTGCTCCTTGATCAGCCAATGCTACAAGACTTCTATCTACGTGGGCGGGAGATATCTTAAGGTTCAATAACTCTATTTATGTAACATTAGACAATAGTTGATCTAGAAATTGTTCTCTATTTGTTCTCCTATTTCCTATTATATACCATATGTCACTAGCAGAAGCGTTTTAGTAAATGTCATGTTCATTTCAAGAGACTATTGCCCTTTTCCATCTCTTTAATGCTCACCAGCTCAACTGAGATCGGGATGATATTTTCTTTCTGAAAACGTAGAATCACGATGTTACTCTTTCTAATGCAGTACTCTAGAAATGTCAGCCAGTCACGTTGGATTATTGATGATGAGCGAATGGGTGAAGCATCTGTTGAGGTAAAGAAGCTTCTTCTTACTTGTAGTTGCAATTTTGTAAATAATAATGCGGAACGATGATAAAACATTGTGGATAAATGTTTCATCACCTTCGTGCAGGAAATAATTGGTGGCAGCATCCTTCCAATCTGTCAGGGTGACAGTTATAAATTCCATGCTGCCGGCAGAGAAGATATCGATGTAGGAAATATAATCTCTTTATCAACTTCTGGCAACAGACACTTACCACATTCTTATTTGACTTGCTCTGTCTATCTATCTATCAATGCAGGTCCGTATGCTAGGTACTGGGCGGCCCTTTTTGGTTGAGATCCAAAATGCACGTCAATTCCCTTCTGATGTGTTAATAAAAGATATGGAAATGAAAATAAATAGCCTGGAAAGAAACCTTGTGAGTCCTATTAAACAACGATTATTTTGTGACAATTATTATCTCCAGAATGCTTTGTGACGGTGTATATTATTTTCTTGGATGTGCAGGTAAAGGTAAAGAATCTCAAATTCTTAGGTAGTCAGGGTTGGGTGATGATGCGTGAAGGAGAAGCAGAGAAGCAGGTAGGAAACTCTTTTATTTGGTAGTCAAACTGCTGTTTCGATTTTTAGGGCAGAGTTCAATCTTATGAGTGAATGGTACTAAAAAAAATTAATTAATTTTCTGCAGAAACAATATGCTGCACTTGTGTGGATTTCTCGCCCCCTTAACGATGATGATGTACTGTCATTATCATCCTTCAAGGACATGGTAAACATTCGTCTGGTTATACTTATTGTATAGATTATTTGTTGAATGTTATATGCCACAATGTCATTGCTCATTGACAATATCATGTAATAAATGATTTTATTTCCATGTGCAGCAAATTTTGCAGAAAACGCCAGTAAGGGTTCTCCATCGTAGAAGTCCGTTGGGGCGTGAAAAAACCATACACTGGTATGTATATGTTAAATTAACAATCTTGCCCGCATGGGTGTAGCTCAACTGGTTCCGGAGGTGGTAAGTTGGTGCAAGGTCCTAGGATCGAATCCTGGCAGCCGCAGTGTGGAATTTCAACTCCAAATGAGGGTTGGTTCCTTGTGGGCACCAGGTCCGGGTCCGCTACCTTAACGGGCCGTTGAGTTACCATGATTTACATCCTCCATCAATCTTTGTCGGGCCAAGGGATGGGGGCCCTTGGGGCGAGGGATTCGCCTTTTTGGTGCAAATTAACAATCTTCAGTACATTTTTCCATTTATATTTACTTGTACTCGTTGTTTCAGGATGAAAGTAGAGAGAGTAGCTGGAAGTTCTCAATATTTCATGTTGCATTTATGCACACAGGTTAAGTATTTATTTTATTCTTATATAAAGAATGATTGAACATTTTTGCTTCATATTAAAAACGAGGCCAACTTCCTCAACTCCTTGCATAATAATTACAATGAAAATCAGCAAAATTACTAATGATAACCATGTTTCAATCCAGGCTGGAACATACATCAAGGAATTTGTTCATGGTGATCTTGGACGCACACAACCTAGGTAATAAATTGAAGGAAAGATTCATCAAAAGAAATATCTTTTTCTTTGCACTACTTTGTTACCGTCTTTACGTTTACTATGCTGTAATTTTTTCAGTGTTGGGTCAATTCTGGGATGCAGAGCAGAAATACTGCAACTCGATGTCACAGATGTGAAGATGGATTGCTTCCAGACGTAAGTGTGCTTACTCTATGTAAACCTCAAATTTCTTTTTTTTCACTTTTCTTGGAATTTTTACTAGGTCCTTGTACTTTGAATTTATTTTTTATTTATAAGTTATATACACGAGATTCAGAAAGATCGTAAGATAGACCGTGATTGTTTAGAGAAAAACACACCGAGTTTCCCCTAATAAGCACTGTTTATTTTGTAAATACTTTCCAAAAGCGATTCAGCAGTACCGGCATCATCTAGTCAATCCATATAGCTTCCACCATCTTTGCCATGAAACCATATCTATCTGCAGCTTGATCAATCTGAAAATACCATGTTTTTGTAAAGGTTAATTCAGTCAATAAAAACACATGTGTTTCACATATGTTGTCATTTGTTACAAATATTTACCAATTTCTGAGTTGGCATTCCGCATCCATGCCCTGCCTTACGTTCTATGCGCCCGATAATCGGATTAGTTTGATGATTTTTCTCCGAGCTCGTGCATAAAACATGCTGCATTGTCTGTTATGACCAAACAAATTAAGTAACCAATAAGTCAATAAGTGTTACAAACCAAACAATATATATAAACAGGGCAGGAAAATATTAAATAAAAATATGTAACCCACCGCTAATAACTTGAGTGAGTGCAGCGGCACAACACGATCGTCATGGTCGGCCGTCAACAACATAGTTGATGGATACTGAGTCGTCTTATTAGATGGCCTTCGAACATTATGCAATGGCGAGTATCTAACACAGACAATTAAATGACAAAAACGACCTTAAACATAATTTGTAAGCCTGGTAATGTTGCTAACTAAAAAAAAAGAAAAAAAAAACTCACTTGATTAGCCAATGGAACTCTTCCTCCCTGTCTGAACAGCCAAAGTCTGATGTCCATGCATGACCTGATTTAAAGGGGAAACAATTTAAAAAAACAATAGAACAAATAAAATTAAAAAAAGAAAAAGAAAAAGAAAAAATCAATTGCCTTACCAATAGTGAATTTATGAAACCTTAACATATCCATAACACCAACATGAGCAAGAGCACAGCCAAAAAGATCAGGCCTCTGCAATCACAAAACATCCCACTCGTTTTATTTTATTTTTTCGTTTTTTTCAGATCGCATAATAAAATAAAATAAAATATTATCACATTTACGTGTTACGAATAAATACCTGATTAATACAAGCTCCGACAAGGAGGCCACCGTTGCTTCCACCTTCAATACACAACTTTCTCGGCTGAGTATAACCAGACGAGACAAGATACTCTGCAGCGGATATAAAGTCATCAAAGCAATTTTGCTTCCTCGAAAGGGAACCAGCTTTATGCCATTCTTTCCCATACTCACCACCTCCACGAATGTTCGCAAAGCAAAAGACAACGTCTAAATGCTTTGCGATCAAAATTCGATTAACGAAAAACTGTGGAGTAACACTGACGTTAAATCCTCCGTATCCGTACAGTAAACAGGGGTGTGACTGATCCATGCAAATTCCCTTTCTAGCCACTATAAACATCGGAATCTTAGCACCGTCTTTACTCGCCACAAATACCTGGAAGAAGAAACAAAAAAGGATCGATCGGAATTAGCACTTTCGGAAAATTTTCAAAAAAAAAAATCGGAAGTAAAAAACTAGGTCTAAAATTGGAAAATTTTGGATCAAAATCAGTGGAATTTGGAAATTCTCTGAAAAGAATCAGAATCATCGGAAATATTTTCGTAAATAAAATCGAACAGAAAATCAAAATCTAATATGTATTCCAATTCCGTTCCAAAAAAATGGGAAAATCGGAATTTGAAATGAAAAATATTGTTCCAAAATTGGAATTTTTTGGATCAAAATCTGCGGAATTCGGAATTTCCGTTCCAATTTACACCCCTAATTAATAGTATTACCTGTTTGACTTCGAAATGAGTCCTGTCAAATCCAGGAACAACGATTTCTCGGAATATTTTAATATCCGGGACCTCAGCTTCAAGATTGCATGCATATATAATGCCCGGTACAAGAAAGCTCGAAAATCCAATAAAGACGATCTTGTCCTTCCGACGGGAAGAGATCTCGGAAACCGTTCCGATTTCGAGTGGTAAACGGTGCAAAAGGGCACCCGTTTCCAAATCCCTCAACTGCAAAACATTTTTCACATGGCTCAAATAATTTACGACTATTTGACTTCCATTGACCGCCACAGCAGACTGAAGCACATCCTCTCCATCTTCTCGAAGCACCTCAGTCCAAAAATTAGGATCGTTTAAATCAACTCGTACGAGCTTGTTTCTTGGAGCGTCCTTGTTAGTAAGGAATGTGAAAATCGTGTCGTCGTTCGCAATATAGTGATAATTAGCGTCGAACGTATCTACAAGTTTTACGAAGGGTAGCAATATGTCCTTTTTGCCCTTGTAACTTTTGAGTCCTTCCGGAAGACCCGACATGTTGCAGTAGTATATCTTGTTGACCGGATCGCAGTTTTCGTACGTATAGAGAAGAACATACTGCAACCAAAAAAAAATTAAAAGGGAAATGAATTAGTTGAAAAATAAATCGAAATAATGAAAATTAATTTAAATACCTTCCCATCTTCTGTGACGGAAGCAGAACGAGTATGCTTAGGATTATCGGGATCACTCCAACATAGTATATCTTCCGATTGATTCGTGCCTAGGAAGTGATAATAAAGCTCGTGGTGTAAATTGGAATTTATCTCCGTGCCAGCATCCAATTTCTCTCCATCCCTTTAGACACAAATCATATATATATTTTGTTCAAATAAAAACCAAAAAATGTAAATAATGAAATATATATATATATATATATGACTTACTCGGGAGCTGGATAACGGGTGTAGAAAAAACCGTTGGTGTCATGTGTCCAACTAATACTAGAGAACTTCACCTGTAGTAAATAATATACATGAAAATCGAATATATATATGTATATATGTATATATATGTATGTATAGTGAAATTGCGAAAATTTACCCATGAAAGAGTATCGGGCTCGATGCGCTTGTCTTCGATCTGCATAACTTTAATGGTAACCCAATCGCTACCACTAGAACTAATTCCATAGGCTAAGTACTTTGCATCAATGCTAACTTCATACGCACGTAACGAAAGTGTACCATCGTCACTTAACGAGTTTGGATCGAGCAAAATCTCCGGTTTTCCATCCAAACTATCCTATATAAATTTTTCAATGTAATAATATAAAATTCCGTAACTTTGAAAAATGTAATTTATATGTACAAAAGCTATTATATATACCTGAATATAAAGAACTCTTTGTGGTTGTAAACCGGTGTTATGGAAGTAAAAATACTTGTCGCCTGCCCTAAACGGCGCGTCGTATTTGGGGAAATCGTATAATTCCGTAAGCTTTTGACGAATTTTTTCCCTCGCTTCGCATGTTTTAAGTACGGAATCCGTTAGTTTCGTCTGCTTCTCGACGAATTCTTTCGTCTCTACGGAATCGGCGTCTTCGAGCCTGGACACATTAAATCGTAAACAAATATTTAACTGAGGGATCCATTTAAGGTTGTTGAACTAAAAAAAATTCATTACAAAAACATATATATATATATATATATGATTAGATTAAATTACCATCGATAAGGGTCGGAAACCATGACGCCGTGATAATTATCGACAATGGACTCGTCGCGACGAGCGGTGGGGTAAATTGGATGCTCGCCGGCGGCGGCGGATAGGGATCCCATATCTCTGCAAAAATTAAACGTTAGTTGAAGAAACTCAGAAAGTGGTTATGGAGGTTTGTTTAAACTGTTTGTTTGAAGAATTTAAATTTATGTAACGGTCTTTAAACACACGTGTGTGAGGAAAATGACAGAATAATGTTGACACTCTGTGGGAAATATGTTGCCATAATTTTGGAAAGTTGTGGGGCCGGGTGGGAATTATGTCGTCATGATTTGGTAAAGAGCAGGGTTTTACTTTTTGGGTTTTATTATTATGACGTCATATTGGAATCTTTTTGACATTTTTTTTGTTTCCCTTTTAGGATTCGTTTTTATCTGGGAAATATACTCCCTTCTTTCTCATGCATCGTTTTCAGTTCGATCATCGTGTAATAAATTAGTTTTGTCTAATTCTTTTTTTAATTTTTTTATTTATAAGAAATTCGAATATAGAGAATATTCTCTATAAAGTCAAATTTTAAATAGTATTGAAGATTTGGAATGCATACACATACCTAACTCTAAACATGGATTTTTCATTTCATTCCCATCAACCATTAGTATTAGAGATATGCAATATTTTCTTGTAAATTAAATACTAATTTAATTTTATCACTCATAAGAAAAAAAAAAAGAACATAAGAAAAGAAAAAAGAAAAAAAAGGCTATAATTCTAAAGGCCCAAACACAAGAAATAGCCCTTTTGAATTTTATTGGACTTTCTCACTCTATTTTTCAAACGGTTGTATTAAAGAACAAAGCCCATTTTAAAACCTTTCAGTCTGTCCTGCTTTATTATTTCCACAAATAATATAACAATTAAAAAAAAAATTGACCGGAAATTTACATATTTATATATAAAACTGTTTGTATTAATTCCCAAATATTAATGTTCTGCGGTTATGTATCATAAAGAAATCCCAACAAACTTAATAAATGCATATATGCATTACATTGATACCATACCACTTTACGAACGTAACACTTCACAAAATAACTAATTTTAATAAAAAAATAAAAAAAATAATTTATTGTGCAACAAGAACCGAAATAATAATTTATGAGCATTTACACTTTTATGAATTGCTCTCAATTACATTGCACCAAACCTCTGCCGCTTTATATTCAAAATGTTGAAACCAAGCTTTAAATTTTGAGTTGAGTGGCTATTGAAATTTAATGTCTCTGATAAAGTAACACCAACTATCATAAGGTAATTGTTGTGATTTTTCCTCCATTTATTATTTTAACGCACTGAGTGAATCATAATTAATTTGGAATTAAACATAAATAAATTAATCTACTGTATATATATATAATATTATGACCAAATTGCGGGATTAAAGCGCGGGAAAATAATTGTCTGGCCGCCGCAGAACAAAGACGGCCACCATCATGTGACGGTGGGGCTGCCGGCCAACGCCACTTAGAGCCATCAGTAAAATTTATGTATATATAATGAATCAGTAAAATTTTATCTACCAACAATTACTAATTTCTTACTCCACGCGCCTTTTGCTACAGAGTAATATACTTTTTGCTTTATTGTTTCTCACTTTATTTTTTTTTTTCCAGTTCTCCCTCTCAAATCTCAAATCATTCCATTTTCACACACACACACACACACACCTAGCTTTTCAGTTTCCACCGTGCCTGCCAGTTTGACGTTGAAATTGTGCCGTTGAAGCAGTGGATTGGTGTAATTTTAACTTTTGTTTTTGATTTTCAGTTCCAATTTAGAGTAATTGTAGTCGTTTAGGGGATGGATCACTTTCTCGTTTCGCAGTCCGACGATGAGTTCGATGAGCTAGATTCGCGCCGTTGCGACGACGGTTACAGCCTGAGCGCCGACGTCAGTGAATCGGAGAGTTCGACTTCGAGCGCGGACACATTTTCTTCTGATCGCCGGCGAGCTTCGGCCTGCACGGCAGTGTCTCCGCTTGAATTACCTTCCAATTCCGAGTGTTTGTTGCCGCCTCCGATCATGTTGCCGGTTGTGGGGGGTAGACACGTCATATTTCCTGCGGAGAAGCCTGGTAGAGATAAACCTGATCGAACTGAATCGACCGGTAAGCTTCCGATTTTCCAGGTATACAATCAACGTACATTTAGTTCTAAACCATTAATTTTAAGTAATTGCGTTTGAAATGAAGTGCCAATAAACAGAAACGCACATTAATTCACGTATGCCCAATTTTCATTTTTTTTTTAAATCATGTAATCCAGATTTATTTTATCGTATTCGGTTGTTTTCTCTTTGCGAGAAACGGTGTGACAGTACAATAGCTTTTGCAATTATTTTGTAGTCGATCATAAAATCATAATTAAGTTCATCCGAGATGCCACTATCTAGAATCAGAGAAAAGTGTTGTTAAGTTTTTGTATTGGATTCATCATTTCTGATTGAGATATTGCTTGTGTGAGTACAGAGGCTGAACTGATGAAGGAAAGATTTGCAAAGTTGTTGCTCGGAGAGGATATGTCCGGTGGCGGAAAGGGCGTAGGTACTGCTCTCGCAATCTCCAACGCAATCACTAATCTCGCAGGTTTTGTATATTCAACGAACTGGATTACACCATCCTTTGATTCATTAATACTTACTTATAGTTCTCGATTACAGCTAGTGTTTTCGGAGAGCTCTGGAAGCTGGAGCCGTTGGCCCCACAAAAAAAGTCGATGTGGCAGAGAGAGATAGAGTGGCTATTGTGCGTTAGTGATTCCATAGTCGAGCTTGTTCCGTCAGTTCAAGAATTCTCAGGCGGTGGTAGCTTCGAGATTATGGTGGCACAACAAAGATCCGACTTATACGTGAATCTGCCAGCACTCAAGAAACTAGACGCAATGTTAATTAGCATCTTAGATGGATTCCACGACACTGAATTTTATTACGTTGACCGTGGGACAGTTGTTGCTGACGGTGAACGCATTATCGAACCATATCAATGTTCACCTTCTCGTACAAGGCCGTCCGTAACACTTGAAGAAAAATGGTGGCTGCCGTTCCCTAAGGTTCCAGCAAATGGTTTGTCCGAAGAAACGAGGAATCTATTGCAACACTTCAAGGAGTGCGCTCATCAGATTTTGAAAGCTGCTGTGGCAATCAACAGTACTGTGCTTTCCGAGATGGAAGTGCCTCAAGTTTACTTGGAAAGCTTGCCAAAGGTAAGGGCTTTATCGACTTTCAGAGTTTCCTGGTTGTGTTTTTGTCTCGACCTGTTCTTCCTCATGTATTAATTAATGTATTGTTTTATTTCAGAGCGAGAAAGCTTGCTTAGGAGATATACTCTACCGCTATATAACTCATGATCAATTCTCCCCCGACTGTCTTCTTGATTACCTGGATCTTTCTTCGGAATATAGTACTTTAGACATAGCAAACAGGATTGAAACTGCCATACACTTTTGGAGGATGAAATATCAAAAGAAGAAACTAAACAACACAAAAACGGGCTCGTTTTGGGGCAGCACTGTGAAGGGCCTCGTTGTTGATGTAGAAAAGACTAAACTCTTCGCCCATCGAGCCAATGTCCTCCTAAAGAACTTGAAGTTGCACTTCCCTGCTCTGCCACAAACTTCTCTGGACATGACCAAGATTCAGTATAACAAGGTATACTCGATTTTTTTTCACTTATTTATATACTTTTACGATAATGATGACTGTTCCGAGTATATATAAGTGACGAAAAATTGTAATTTCGATTGTTATATGTAGGATGTGGGGCAGTCAATACTCGAAAGCTATTCTAGGGTAATTGAGAGCTTAGCTTTTA
Source organism: Erythranthe guttata (assembly GCF_000504015.1). The sequence continues at coordinate 4,399,937 of NW_012193250.1, read as the reverse complement.
ATTTGATGGCAAGGATTGACGATCTTTTATATGTGGATGAAGCTACGAAACGACGCGCAATAGCAGAGTCAATATCCATGCTCAAGTGGAATAATAACCAAAATTCTCGCGGTTCGTTTTCTGACGGAAGCTCGCTTTCGTATTCATCGTCACTTCTTGGTTCTCCGTTCCGTTACTTGGTTCCAGTGACTCAGCGGCCCAAGAGATTGCGCCGTTCAGTAAGCCAGCCTGCTTCTGCCAATTATTATAATCAAGTAGATTTAGAGAATCTGACTTTGTGATTGATAAATCCAGAAACAAAGAGCAAATGGAGGCCTAATTGAATAGAATGACTCCACATTGCATCTGAAGTAGAAGTTATGATTAACCGAGCTTGGATACTAAACGGTAGTTTACGGATGCGTCGATTGTTCGAGATATATGTTTCTTTAATCTATTACGTACTTGGAAGCATCTCAATTAGTTGCCATTGGCAAACAAAAGAAAATCTAATGCACGAAAAATAAAATAGACTCCAAAAACTGGAATGTCAAACTCGTGTCTATCAATACTCGTGTGAATATATTGACTGGCCATCTCAATCGAAAACTTAACGATCGATCTTCAAGCAAAAAAAAAAAAAACACCATGCCATATACGAGTATACAACACATGCATGGTTTCCTCGAAGTAACACCACATTATATTACCCATATTTTATGATTATATTTCAGACACAAAAAAATGAGCAATGATATGTGATTGGATCAAGAATTGTAAACATACTCAACGTTCCAACTTAAGTATAAATGTATATATATTTGGGCTTGGGGAAGAGAGAGGAGAGCTGATTGGTGGGCTTTATGGGCCTTATAGTCTCTACGGGCCTTTGCCAACTTAGCCCGGATCAATATACGAATAGCCAATAATCTTCGTGCACTATTTGAAATATTGAATATATATTATATAAACCCTACTTTAGAAATTAAAAATTAAAATTAAGTTCTACTGATATATTAGTTTTCACATATTCAATTATTATAAAACAAATCTTTACATGTACATCTATATTTTATTGTTAAAAAGTTTAGTTCGAAATTAATAGTATTATTATATTATTTCAAGAGACGTATACTATGAGTATATTACATTGTATTAATCGATAGAGTCCCCAATCATGAATGTTCAGATTTGAATATAGTAGGGATGTGTTCTACACTTGATCAGCATTTAGCAACTATAATATTTATGTAGTACAACTTCATTTAATTTGTAAATAACACTCCCTCCATTTCAAAATTTCAAAACAACAGTTACCTCAAATTTCTGATACAAATATTAAAAATATAATATTAACAAGTACAAGTATGGAATAAAAATAAGTAATACAACATTTGTATATATTCTAAAGTTAAATATAATATAAAAGAAAGAAAAAATGAACAAATAATTAAAAAGGAAAACTGAAGTGTAATAATAATATGGAGTGAGGTTGAATTAGAAGATTTGACTGTCAGTGAAATTCACAGCAACGGAGCCCAAGAAACTTAAATGGGGGTGGTGAAGCTGGAATATAGACAGATAGTAGTGTGTTTGCAATAATAAATTAATTGTAAATGTCAGTGTTTCAATCATGAGCCTCTACGTATATACCAACGCCCTTCTGCTCTGCAACCACAAAAGTTTATCTTTTCCCTTTCATAATAATATTATTCTTTTGCCCTACCACCACCACCATCTCTCTTACTGTGTATCTATATCTCTCTTACTAACAAAAAAAAATTGCATATGCAAAATAACCCAAATCAAGAAACAAGGAAAAATGAGATCTTGAACCCCAGAAAAGGCAATGAACAAGAAAATAATACTTGGTAAAATATTCTGCCGCGGCTTGCTTTTCTTGATTGAAAGCCTCAAATTTCTCATTATTTCCTGGCTTTTTACCTTTTAACTAATTTACAAAGATTTAGGAAAAAGAAGGATTTCTTCAAACAGATTTAATCAAATTCAGATATAAATTAACAAAAAGATTAGGGGGGGGGTGTGGGAGCCATTAGGGTTCCAAAGTACATATCCACAACTTCAGACACAGCAAAATACAACTGTATAAGGGAACTGAATTAAACATGGCATGTAAGAAAACCTAAGATTCGTGCATGTAAGAAATCAAACATGAGTTTCGAGAAATAAAAATGAACAATATATATGCACAAGATCCCCATATATGATATATATACATGTACATATACATATACCTTGATCTGAGCTGCTGCAAATAAGTAAGAGGTGAGAAAGCAAAAGCAAGTTTCACGAGGGTTTTGCAAAGAGAATCCAACACAGCTCAGTTGGCAGTATGCCCACCTCCTCCACAACAGACAATATAAATCACTTTTTTTCTTCTTTTTATAATCTAGTTCTTATCTTTTACTTCAAATTAAAAGAAAAAGAAATCCATATAGAGCAGGAGGTGGACAGAATGCCAATAAACTCTGTAAGAAACCCTTTGACAAACCCACCATGAATTCATTTCATCAAACACCAGCAACTTCGACCCTCAGACCCTTATACCACAAGATTCAACAAAAACTACAACACACACACACACACACACACACATGAAAGAGAAACTAGGTTGTAATAATAAGAGAATATGGGAGAGAAGGGCAGATGAGGGTGGGGACTATTTAATATGTGAGATGTGTGTGCAGTACAGTAAATAAGAGAGAGAAAGAGAAAGAGAAAGAGAAAGAGGAGAAGAGGCCAGGTTTTTCAAGCTGTGAATGATTATTAATAGGAGTGGTGTTTAATTAGTTCAAGATTTGGACAACACGAGAGAGAGAGAGAGAATGGTAGTGCTAAATAAAGCAGATTGGAATGTTCATTCTTGGCCATGTTTTTATACTTAAACTTGCTCAAGGTAAATATAATCAAAGAATCCTCATAGTAATTATATTCTTTGCCCCCCACCCCACCCCCCCTTAAATTAAAAAAAAAAAAAAGAAAAAGAAAAAAAGACATCGATGGATATCCTCGTTTGTGATGAAACCTTCGTATCATGAGTATGATCATAATAATCTCTTCACCTTCCCCACCACTATTAGACAGACGACTTTTTCTCTATCCTCGTTTCTGATGAACACACAACAAACCGCCCCTCTCTCTATTTCTCTCTCCCTCTCTCTCTAAAAAGGGATTAAAGACTTAAAAAGGTCTTTAGGTTTTGGGCTGATGACCTACGAAAGAGGAAACTTGTTGCTTATTTATTTATTTATTTTTGACCTAAGTTTACAGAATTATCGATTTCTGTTGCCACTACTTAACTTTCTCTTCTTCTTTTCTAATCCCTTTCTACTTTCTACTATCAATCAAAACCACCTTACTTTTTGTTTTCTAAAATTAATAATTTCACCATGTTCATTTTTTTGGGATTTCAGGCTTTTGTGTCCTAAATTTTCTTTTTTTCGATGCTCACCGAAAAAAAAAACATTTGAACCAAGTGTAAAGAGATCAATGATGTATCCATCACATTTTAAAATTAAACGTTGTTTAAGAGTTGGTTATAATTATTATCAAAATTAATATATATTATGAAAAATAATTAATGCAATATTAATAACGTGACAGGGTAATATGAAACAAGAAATGTTTATAAAAGGGATAATTAGTGGGGAAAACCCCCGTTTTGGAAATTGCATTGAGATAGGTTCAGTACTATTTGAAAGTAATTAGTGATAACCCCTTCTTATGTTTTCTGAATTAAACTGAAAGTAAATCGCCTATGTTGTTTGTGTAGCTGATTTATTTATTAATCGACTATAGTTGATTAAAATATTAAAGTGTATATATTAGATCTAAAAATAATAAATTAACTATAAAATAAATTACATAGTTAATTTATTAATTGATGACAGAAAAAACTCGAGTGTACTTGACAATGAGAGAGTGCCAAGCGATATGTTGGTCGGGGACGTAGAGAAATAGTATACGGGAGGAAGGCTATTTCAATTCCGACTATGAAATTGTGTGATTTCCTATTTGAAAAAAAATACTCAAATAAGTGTTGACTTTAGTGATGGAGGAATCAAGGGCTAGACTAGAAGCTTCATAATTTGAAAAAGCCCTAACATGTCATGTACATTTTCTTTTCACAACAATAATGAAGATAATTAATTAAAGGGAAGAAAAATATATAATGCAATAATTAAGAAGATAATTAAATATCCCTTTTCCAAGAACCCAATGAAAGAAAAAACTCCCTTTCTGTCAAGTGATATGTCACACTCATCACACCCACAAGCCCACGCCCTGCACTCCCACTGTTTTTTTTTTTTTCCCTCCATTTATAGGACGACTATTTACTTTCTTTTTCTTTTTATCCTTTTTGTATTATCATAAGTTGTTTTAGCATTAATTACATTTAACTCCCTCCCACCATATATATATATATATATATATATATATATATATATATATATATATATATATTCAAACTTATTCTTACACTCACAAATTAAATTATTATTCAACGTACTGTTGTATTTATTACACTTAGTTGTAAATGTAGTATTCGTCTGTAAATTTTGCTGTTTGTGTTGTGTATTGATTACCATCATCTCATGTGTCGCACTCCTTCTATTTATTGCCCAACTACTACTACACCCTTTGCATGCACTAGTCGTTACTCTTTACTTATTTGCTTTATTTCCACAACTAACACACAGATATATCATTAATTAATTAATTATTAACCATGCATCAATTGGTTTTCATTTCAAATTAAAGTACTTAATTAGGGCTTAGTAGGAATAAATGTTACTCATTTCTGATTAAACACTAATACATTATTCCTACTACCTGGCCTATATATAGTACTAATTAATTCATGAGCTTACTGATCATTTAATAATTAAATATATATGTGGTGACTGCATGCTGACTTTTTTACTATAACGTACTAAAAGTCATTATATTTTACTGATATATAATTGTTATTAAAATGATTGAGAGCCTATCGCCCAAGTCACGTGAGTAAAGAGTGGTGGAGAAGATGGACAATGATGGCACATGTAGTTTTGTATTTTGAATGTTTTGAGAATCAAGTATGTGTGTGTGTGTGTGAGAGAGAGAGAGAGAGAGAGAGAGAGAGAGCAGTGTGTGTATACGTTGAGTTTCAAGAAATAAATGATGAGGCCGATGACCATGGTTATGTTATGATGGTGTGATGGCCCAATTTGGCTTTTGCATCTCTCCACCATATAATTTAGTATCAATTAAAATATAAATAAATAAAATCTCCATTATAGAGATCACATGGATAAGAGATTTTAAAACATAAATAAATATTAGTTTAAAATTCCTACACTGGCCTATAATCAATTATACAAGGAGAAATACGAAATATTATTGACCTAGAAATTCTCAATTATAATATTCATTGACTAAACTTTACCCTTATTTTCACATTATTCGATCTCTCTAAAATTCTCAATCTTATTTTGTTTTTACTTTTATCTAAATATAGTAAGATTATGTAACAGTAGAAACTACCATTGCCAAACCCACGTCGTTTTGAAGAAGGCGTTGCAGTCTACTTATAAACGCATGTATCTATGACGCGACTTTGGAAAGGAGGGAGTGAATAAAGAAGGAGCAATAGGAGAGAGACACGTGGACAAATAAATTTGACAGAAAAACTATTACTTGGGTGTACTCCCTTCGGCCCAGCCCAAAAACCCTACTATCTGTTGAGCCCATCTGACAAAGCCCAAAAAATTGGTTTGCGGTAATTTGGGCCGGGAACCTTATTCAATTGTGTTGGAGACTCATCCGTGTTTTCTCCGTGTCGTCGTTTCTGTGTCCACGCTACATAGATTCGAACTCTATTTTTCCCCCTTTTAATTTCCACTATAATTAGTGATTATGCAAAGAAAGATCTTCATTTGATTTTAAATCGGATGCAATAATTCAAAGTGTTTTAATTCTTCAAATAAAAAGACTTCATTCATTTATTTATACTATTTTTGGGGCTTAAAGTTGTATATTACATATTTGTCCCTTTGGCCTTTACTACTCGTCTATAAATCCAAATTTAAGTATATTTTCTATATTTTACGAAAATAAATAGAAAATTAAAAATTTATTTTGCAAATACATTACCTATACAGAATTTATTTATTTTTTAATTAATTAATATAAAGAAGGAGTAATAAATAAGGGAATCTTTGTCCGATAGCAAAACATAAAAGCAGGCAGGCATGCATCCCTCCCTCCTTGTGTTGGCAAACAATTTGTTGCAGAGATTCTCTTTTTTTTCTTTCCTCCATAATTGAATTATTTGCAGTGTAACTTGCTCTTCATATTTATGACTCTGCCCAACAATCCCACTTCTCACATTTACTCCCCTCAACTAACTCTTCTTTTTTTTCTTTTCTTTTTTCTTTTTTGAGAGTAAGAATTTACAGCCATACTCTCTATCCACAAAGTAGCAGATCCTCCAAAGGTGAAATGGGGAATCAAATAGTTCAGTAACTGTAATAAATGTTCACCACCCACAAATTAGAAAATTAAATGATTTTAAATTTATACAAGGACAAGTCTTATCAGCCTAGCCCGAGGGGAATCGTTTTCGCTTTGCAAGTTTTGCTCTATGACTAATTAAAATTAAAGAGAGACGATCGAGTTAATCGGTTAATCCCGTAGTTGTGGATTTAATTTTGAACTATCATGTACTTTAGCGGTATATGTTTTGTGTTCAAGTTCCGGAAAAATAAAATTCTGGAAAGTATTCGTAAATTATGTGCACTGCCTTTTATCATAAAACACAAAATATTCGTAAAATAAAAGATGAAATAATTTTTAAGAGGGAATTAATTATGTTAGTTTTAAAACGAAGACAAACGTTCAATAATCTGTACAAATTACAATTAACACTAAAAATGGATGATATAGTATTGCAATTAATTACCATTGACCTAGTACCTGCAAAAACTCGATCGAGTCGAAAACGAAACTGAGTTCGTAACCCTTAGAGCTGCAATTACAAACCCTTAGAGCTGCACCTGATCGAATTGAATTAGGAAATTAATTATATATTTGTTTATAATAACGGACTACTGCAACAACTCATCGTACGTGGTTTAATTTGTTCAATGTGGTTTACAATTCGTGTGATTTTCGGAGTTAATTAGCCGATGCTCATTGCTCACTTGTTACTGCAAATTCCTTCGTCAACAAAAAAAATAAAAATAAAAAAAATAAACAGAGTGTAACATCTAACCTCGAGCGAGAGATAATTGAATTATTGGCATTCGTAATAGGAAATACACAATACAACAATCATAAATGAAGAAGGCATTAAGATATTGGCGCGGCTCAATCAGAAAAAAACAATATAACCATTAGCCTTTTTTTTTCGTGGCAGTAGAGTATATAAAGATTTTAATCTCTGAGTGAGCCGAGCCAACACCATAACGACTATTTCAGCCAACGCCGAAAGCGCAATAATAATCTCTTTTTTGTGTTTTTTTTTTTTTTTTTTGCCCTTGAATATTTTTGAATAACAAATAAGAAATGGTGAATGAGATGAATCGTTTAAGAAGGAAGAAGAGTGGTGTGTTATGCTATGGGTGCATTTATAATCCCTGACGTGCTACCAAACACACGAGAGAAAGGAAAAGAGCCAGGGGTATTAATGGCAATTAATACTCCCTTAGAGACAAAATATATTCCCCTTTTTTTAATCTTAATATTTGTTTGATTTTTTGGCCCAATGAATTAAGTCATATCCGGTCCATTTAACCATTTTCACCTAAGGTGACCCAAGATCGAAGCCCAATACTACTTAAGCTCACCGGTTCGGTCAAACCCTTAGAATGATCTTGACCTTTGATAATGTCCATTGATTCTCATCGTTTGATGTGATCGGTTATTTCCCTAATTCCCGATCTTCTCTCCAGCCGTTTCTCAGGCTCCCTCTCCGGAATCGAACCCTAATTCTCCGTCACCCGTCACCACCATAGTAGGCCACTATCCTACCATCGAAAGTTGATAGGGCAGAAATTCGAATGATGCGTCGCCGGCACGAGGGCCGTGCGATCCGTCGAGTTATCATGAATCATTGCAACGACGGGCAGAGCCCGTGTCGACCTTTTATCTAATAAATGCATCCCTTCCAGAAGTCGGGGTTTGTTGCACGTATTAGCTCTAGAATTACTACGGTTATCCGAGTAGCAGGTACCATCAAACAAACTATAACTGATTTAATGAGCCATTCGCAGTTTCATAATCTGAGTACCACCAAATTAATTCTTCATGTTTGCTTTGGGCGACACTCCCATTGACGATGACGATGATTGTACCTAAACTGCTTTCTTCTTTTCAGAGTGTCCTGCTTTACTCATCTATAAATCTCTAAAAACGAAAATACTTGTCAGAATCGACGGAATTCAAAATTCCGTTTCAATTTCCACCCCTTCTTCTTTTGTAGTACCGGTTAATTGAAAAAAAAAAAAAAAAAAAAAAAAAAAAAAAAAAAAAACCATAGGGCCGGATGAATTATAATAGACCAAGCGCCTATTGGGCCAAACTATCTCCCGTATTCAATTTCTAGCCCAAATATTGTAACAAATATGGGCCAACAAAAATATGACCAAGTCCACATTTCTTCGGCCTGAAAATTATTCCTTTAGGAAAAAAAATATCTCCAACAATCAATCACATACAACCACAACCACCACCTGTATGCAATACTGCGAATTTACCCCCGGAAAAAGAAAATTAATCGGAAATGGAAGCCCTTACCACCACTACCGGCGCCGTTTCGCTGCCGATCTTCTCCCCCAATAAATCCAGAGAACCTTCTTCCCGCCGGCTCCTCCGCTTCTCCACCTCCCCCAAAAGTCAGCTCTCCCTCCCCTTTTTTCTCTCTCCGTGATCCTTTTCCATTATATCGATCAATTTCTGACGCAATTTTTCTTCTCTATTTTACAGATGATGCCAATCGTAGTAACAGTGGCGGCGAACCCGATTTCAAGCCCGATTCTTCCGAATCCTCGCTCGTCCCCATCAACAGAAATCGCTTCATTTCCCAGGCAATTATTATTTCTGTTTTACCAATTATCCTAAATTGACATTGAAACTTTTAGGTTAAATTAGCTGTGTGAAAATTGAGATTGAAACTTTTAGGTTAAATTAGCTGCGTGCAAATTGAGATTTCGTTGAGTTGTTCGTTTTGCAGGATGCAGCGATGGGGCTGGTTCTGAGTGCAGCCAACGTGAGGGGATGGACAACCGGGTCGGGTATGGAAGGCCCATCCATGCCCGCGGGATCCGACCCTAATTCAGGTATGGATCGGGTGTCCACTTTCCCGTGGTCGCTCTTCACCAAATCCCCCAGACGCAGAATGCGCGTGGCCTTCACGTGCAACGTATGTGGCCAGCGCACCACACGTGCCATCAATCCACATGCCTACACTGACGGCACCGTCTTTGTCCAGGTACACACAGGCAATAGCAAAGTATTTCTGATGTTTTTTTTTTAATATTTAATATTATTCTAAAACCATTCAAGGAAATAAATGAAATTGTCTTAATTTTGTATTGAAAGCTTTCAAGAAACTATAGGCAACTTTGGCATTATCAATTAAGAACACATAGTATAGTAGTGTTTATACACTTGTTCTTATGTTCTCCTATAAAATAAAAAATAAAAATAAAAAATAAAAAAATACTTGTTCTTATGGTTTTTTTTTTTTTGTTTTTTTTGTTTTGGGTATAATAGTGTTGTGGGTGTAATGTATTCCATAAGCTGGTGGACAATTTGAATCTGTTCCACGAGATGAAATGCTATGTGGATCCAAGTTTCGACCCGAACCCGAATGATCAAATGGGCTTCAAGTTTTTTGACTTGGGTGATGACACTACGAATGATGATATTTTCCCACTCTTGTGAGCATTTCACAAATGTTGTTGGGATTGTAATATGTAAGAGAAATTGGTTTTGTATATATTGCTGTCTGTACATTCTATTGCTCTTATACATGCGACTGTATTTTAATTTTAGTACATGTAAATACGAAGGTTTCTATTGTGACGATCAGGGAACTAAATAGTTCCCGATGTTAATATTTAACGAATTATTGTACACATATATCACTCTCGTTTCTGATTGTGTGGTAATTACGTGATTCCTGAGAACTCATTTGCTAATAGAGAGGCCTAATAATGCAAGTGCTGTTAGTCTGGGGGAAAACTGTGCATAGAAATTCGATATATTGTTGCCATTGAAGCAAGCTATCCTTAGAGCTCAAAATATATTATTTTGTTAATAAGTGGATTTGGAAATTGATTTTTATTTTCAGAAAGAATTTATCGATTTGAACTACTTACTCATGCCTTTGGATTTTATTATTATGACAGTTTAATGTTCGTTTGATGTTCGAAACAGAAAATATTGCGTTGTTGTACTGGTAAGAATTTGTAGTACAGTAAGTACTACCTTTGTGGCAAATGGTGCATTTCTGTTGTACTACACTTATACTAATGGCTGATATATGTACTTCCAAATCTCTTATAAATCCTTACATCTTTTTTTCTCTTCAGTTTCTTGTTCACCTCATTCCGACTCTCGCACTCTGTTTTCGGTATTTCGCACTCTGTTTTCGGTATTTCAAGCCGTGACGATCGTAAGTTTCTTTTGTTGCTAATTGTTCTTTTGTTTATTGTGCCTATTTTTTTATAATCAAATAAGAAATGGAAGCAAAATCTGATTATTACACCCTAAGCCGAATTTATGTTCTCCTTTTATTAACTCCGCTGTCATTTGTTTATTATATTCATTATAAAAAACAAATGCAAATTAGAGCCACCTCAAATTTTCCCAGTTCCACAAAAAATCCATCCCCTGTTTCGTACAACATCGCATACTAAATATCCAATTCCACGTCAGATGATAGTATCCAGCTAAGCCAATCAGATCAATCCTAGTGGATAACAATCCACACCTTATCTATCCAATCACTCCTCCACAAAACACACACCACACACAATACTCCATCACATGTATTAAATTCCAACTTCCTCCCTCTTCCATTTCTTGATTTCCACCAATACTTCACCGGCAACACCACCACCACCACACAATCCTTCAAAACAATGGCCACCATCACCTCCGCCGCCGTCACCATTCCCTCGTTCACCGGACTTAAGTCCGGCGCCACCTCATCCTCCAAGCCCACCACCGCCCGCGTCGTCACCACCTCCGCCGCCATCCCCAAGCTCTCCGTCAAGGCCTCGTTGAAGGACTTCGGCGTGGCCGTCGCCGCCACCGCCGCCACCGCAATCCTCGCCAGCAGCGCCTTGGCCGCCGATGTCCTCCTCGGCGGAGACGACGGCTCACTGGCCTTCATCCCACAAACCTTCGAGGTCGCCGCCGGCGAGAAGATCGTGTTCAGCAACAACGCCGGATTCCCCCACAACATCGTCTTCGACGAGGACGAAGTTCCCGCCGGAGTTGACGTGGCAAAGATCTCCATGAACGAGGAAGACTACCTCAACGCCAAGGGTGAAACTTACGCAGTCACTCTCACCGAGAAAGGCACCTACTCTTTCTACTGTGCCCCCCACCAAGGCGCTGGTATGGTCGGAAAAGTTACCGTTAAATAGAGTGTCCGAATTTTAAATCATCTCATTTTTTGCGTACCTTTATCCGACATTGTAATGTATAAGTGAAAAAAAATTGTTTTCATGTATGAGATGCTATAAAATCTGTGTATTAATTCATCTGTTCTTCCATTCAATTTCATGCCGGAGCACCAAACAAATAAAAGAATTATCACTTTTAGACTATATAATGATTATACAAAAATGATTTAACACTGAATCCACACAAGCTCGAACATGAACTGATACAACACGGCCAAAGGCCACCGGTAATGTTACAACATTAGTTCCTCTTCCTCACCAAGTATTACTACATTTTACCTATGATTTCGCTAGAGTGAATTATTATCTTTTAAGTGGTCAAAGCATCCGGCAAATTGGTCGGAGCACCTATAATTTTACCACCAACATCCGGAAAAGTTTCATATCCGGGCAAAGGGTTAACCTTTCCATCAATATCGATTTCCAACGGATATTTAAGGATGTGCCCTTGTAATAAATTGAACTCTTCAGATGTGTATCTCTTCCAATTATCCTCCGCAACACTATTCACGTATTTCACACATTCCAATTCATCGGGATTATTGAAGCAATCATCGATTCTGCCTATATGCTCAGACCAAAGAGACATTCTGTAGCCGTAGACCTGCAAGTACGTATTTTTCGACATTTACTTTCAATTTTTTTACGAGGATCTTGTTTTCTTTCTTTTATTTAGTAAAATCAAAAACTAAATAAACCTGGCCATGTGGATGTTCTTTCTTCTTGGTCCATGTGTAATTTGGTTGATAAGCCCCCATTGCTATCTCCGTATCTCTCGAACCAGCCATTGACCGTTGGTTAATGTTGGCCGAACCAATAATCACGTATTCATCATCCACTACCATCCCTTTCGCATGCACGTATATCATAAATCTTCCGTATTTTTTTGAAGCCGTATCCTACATGAGTTCAATTTTAAAATTAACACCATTCAATAAATGTAGTACTACTTAAGATAGTCTTGGTAATTTAAGTGAAGTACAAAAACACTAATGCTAAGAGAAGAGAGGGTCAATTACGGAATTTCCATTGGATGTGGTTGGGCCGTTAGAATTTGATTCGTCTCCCGGACATTCCTCTCGATTGCCAAGACAGTAGAAATTAAGATAGTCGGTTGGATGTGCGTTCTCAATATTAGCAGATTTGAGCTCTTGTGCGATAATTTCGTACATCATTTGCATTGTTTGCCCCTACAATAGTTACTCCAATTTTATATAGATTTAATAAAAAAAGAAACCAATTCTTGAAAAATGCTTCACAATTGAAATGTTGACAATAAAAAATATTTTACCTGCCAATAAAGGATTTCTTGTACAGATGCAGAATCGGGAACACCCTCGGGCCACATCGGGATGACAACATAAACGGTGAATCTTTCATTTGCCCTTATTTTACTTGCAATTTTTAATGCCAATTCCATCGGGATTAAATTGTCGGCACCTAACAATATAAACATGTGATTTTAAGTAAAATGGATGCAAGAAAAAGATATCTGAGAATTGTTAATCAGAAGATCGTTAACTAATCTAACTGGTTAGCTGTTATGTTTCGTTTTGGGTGTACTTTCTTTTTTCCTTTTTGGGCCCTTTTTTTTTAGAAGCAGCTTACCGGCATTTTTGTAGGAAGGCCAAGCGTAAGACGACCCAAGAAAATATTGATTCTCGATGTATATGAAGTGTTGAGCAGATCTAATAGCCTCGATATAAGCCATTTGAATGCTCTTATCGATCACCAAATTTTTTGCACACACTAAATTCTGCAACAAAGGAGTATTTTTAAATTTATTCATTCGTAGACAATAAACATAGGAAGCTCATAAAAATAACATCGAAGTGTGGGAATTACTTGTTCTTCAGCTTCATGGACATTTTTGGGAAATCCTTTCAACGAACCCGAATCTATAGACCGAAAAATCTGTTGAAAGCAAATTACAAAACCAAGATAAAGCCTTGATTGCCTCGTATCGAATAAACTAATAATAAAAATAAAATCTTTTAATAAGGCGATCATAACCTGAACATGCCAGTTCTCGGGATCGTTTTCGTTGCACACCCACAAAGAAGGATGGTCATTCGGGACAGTTGTGGTAGGACTTGTTATCCACGAAATACGTTCAATCTTAAGTAAGGCATCATCGTGCCAGCGTGATATTCTCCTAAACCGCTGTCCAAATTCAGACCATTTAGTGGCTTTTCTCCAGCGCTGCTCGAAGTTTATGAGCACATCATACGCCGCCGGACCCTCAATTTTACAATGCAAATCATGCCACGGTTGCCGTGGGCCCTTTTTCCCTGGCTATTGATCAACATAAACGCAAATCATGAGTTCAAAAAATAATTTATTTTTTTTTGCGAATTAGTGAGAGATATCAAGTGGAGCAGTTTCTTACAGGAAATGTTGGATTGTGATAATCATCTTTAAAGACAGTGTCGAGGTCGGTGAATAATCTGTGCTCAGGTGTATCATAGCGTCCATCACATAGGTCTAGACCACCAATGAAAGCCGTTATCTTTCGGTTATTGCCATGATGTTGGGTGTCCACAATCACACATTTCTGATGGTGTGTATAAAGAGTTCCAACAACCTGAACAAAAACACAGTATAAATTCTCATTGCCGGAAGAAAGTAATTTCCGTAATCTGCTCTAAGCAAACATTGCCGGAAGGACTTATTTTATAGGAAATCAGATGGAGTGTACAATGACATAAAGTTCGACAAGCCTGTGGTAACTTAACAAGTATTTCATGGATTCGATAAGTCCAAGTACTTATCGACGACAGTTACTATAATAAGACAGTTTTGTGTTTCGAGAATTAAAATATATGAAATCATAAATGGATGTGTAATTCGTTAAATAGAATAAAGCATGCCTGTTGCTTGAAAATGCTAAGCTTACTGCTCGCATAACGAGGGGCCAGCACACACGTCACAGAGGAGTGTTTGAAAAACTTCCGAGTTTCCTCATCGTGAGTTTGCATTACTCCATCCTGCATTGAAACTAGTCCGACTTATATTTTTTCTAAAAGATATACATAGCAACAAGACACAATCATTAATAACAACATCTAGTGCATTAAGGCTGATCAATCTCTGCATTTATTTAAATAAAAAAAATCCAAATATGAAAACCAGAAATCTTATATGATAGTGATCTATCCAAGCCATTATCGACTATTTGCTACTTATGTCAATCATTAACTCCATTTCATATGAAATAGGAGTTCATCAACGAGGCACATAACCCTTTTAACCATATTAAGAATCAACTCTGTAATCTTTCCAAAACCTGCTTACATACCGACGGCCAAAAAAACAACAAAAAAGACGAGCATTTCAAAGTCAAAATTCCATACCGTTTTTAAAAAGAACTTGTTGTGGGAAGTCTTATCATCCCAAACTAACAACAAAACTCTCACCCCTTCTTGAGACTTGTACTTCAACAACTCCCCCAAATTCAAGTCACCGCCATTTGGCAACGGTTTAGTAGGCTCCCTCACCAACTTCACCTTATGATAAATCGACCATCCCACGATATAAACCAAATGATGCGCCTCCAATATCGAGTGGCAAATATCCTCCCAGCACTGTTCGTGCTCGAAATTCTTCCCATCGTCCAATTTGATGTCGGGCAGCATTCCGTCAATCACGTGCGCGTCTTGGTAGAGGGTCAATTTCCCTCCGTGCCGCCATGGGAAATAACTATCTTTCAGGCCGTAATTGTCCGAAATTCCACTCAGATAGACGGGATCTTTGTGGCAAGGGGTGAATGTCATTTGTAGTCTTATTGCGCTGTCGGGTTTTGAGGGCTTTCCGTTGGATCCTATCACCGGAAACCATTCGTCGATCACTTGGCCTGC
This sequence comes from Erythranthe guttata, assembly GCF_000504015.1. The sequence continues at coordinate 4,384,402 of NW_012193250.1, read as the reverse complement.
GGCGATTCTCTTAGCTGGCACGGTGGCTATACCTATGAGTTCTGCTCCAAACATGTCGTTGTCTTTCACTTGGAATTCAACCTGTATTATTTTGGTTTTAATAATTCAAATGAATTCGATCACTTTACTAATCAACCACCCAATATGCATTCTGTATTTACTGAAATTCTAATTGAACGAATTTCTGAAATTTTTTAATTGAATCACCTGAGAAACGGGGTGAGCTAGAGGGATCTTAAAATTCTCTTTCCAAATCGGATTCTGCGAATTGGATATGACCCGGGTTCGGGCAACACGGGCACCGCCGAGGCAGACGGTGACATAGGGATCGCTGGTGATGATCTTACGGTGGTGGTGGTGATCGCGGCGGCGATTGGAGGTGAAAGGCTTCCGGCAATCGAAGGCGGTGAAGCAGCGGCGGAGGCGCTCGGAGAGTAAATCCATGTTCGGGAGGCATCGGGCTTCGATGATTTTGAGGTCTAGATTCCCGTGGAGGTATATCACGTCGTTATCTGAATTCTCGCCGGCCATTCTCGAAGGGATTTATTTTCGACCGGGGCGGAGATCGCGGCGGTGGTTGCTTGGTGTCTCCGCCCGAGGTGCGGCGAATAGAACAGTGAAAAATGTTTAATAAACACGTCTGCTTTGGAAGGTGGTTTACGGAGAGAGAGAGAGAGCGGTTGGGAGTTTTATAGGAAGCTGACACGTGTGAACATCTACATGATTTTGAATTTTATATGTATATATATGTACGTCGAGTCAAAAAATTGTGAGAGCTTACCTGGCAAAAATGGAATAAAATATGATTTTATTGCATCGTCATAATTTTTTAGTTATCAAGAAAAGATTAGTCAAGTAATTAGAGAAAGTCTAGCAGAGCATGCAATTAACGACCTTGGACTTCAAAAAGTTATATATTAATGTAACCTGCCTTGAAATTAGATTGGATTATTTAAATTTTAAAGTATGGACTTCATTAATTGATAATTCCTTAGCAATTGAAATTTAGTTATTTTATATAAACTTTGCAAATTTTCCTTAAAATAATTTACTTGATTTCAATTGCCAACCCATGGAATTAATGAAGTAAATATTTTTAATAATCCAATCAAACTGCAAGGAAGGGTACATTAATATTTACTTTCAATTAATTAAAATCTTTATAATTTGCATAAATACCCCCGTACTTATAATATTTTGCTAGTAAATTTTATGGTAACTGGGCTTGCAAGTTACAATCTATAAAGATCAACGTGGCCTTGGGCCAACAGTTTTTGTGATCGTTGGATTTGTGGAATTCAATATTTTATACTTATATAGCCCATATATAATATATTTAGTCCACTAAGATATTTTAATTTAGCCCACCTACCACAAAGCCTAAATTGGTTTTTTTAGAATTAATATTACTTTATGTGAATTAATCAAGAAAATAAAAATCTGATAGTATTACCCGGCGGTAACGAGTGTGCAACACAAAAGTGCACTAGGGGATTTTCTACTTTTGACTAAATTTCACAGGAAAATTTTTAACATTTTGAGATTACCCATGAGCACTTTTTGCAGTTTATTCCAAATGAATTTTCAAAGTATAATCCATTTAGCCTTAGGCATAAACTATTGAATATTTTTCTGAAAAGAAATTCCGATTCCTATCTTGATTTGTTACAAACCTCAAACGCATCATCTTCTTCATATTAATTTTTGTGGTATAAGGAACACTAATATTTTGCACAAGTAAACAATTGCACACTTGAATTTAAAAAAAATGAAAAACCACTACTTAATCGTATATACATGTACATATACATATATCTATTCGTATCATTGTATGTGTATCTCGTTTACAATAAAATGCTTTACGGAAATTCACCAAAAACTCGGAAATGGAATCGAAACCGAACCGAAACCATTAGCTTACATTATTATCGGCTTGGGCTGAGCCATAGTTCTTCTTTTCCACAAGTTGATCTCCTTCCTCGGCTCCAAATCCAAGCCGAACACACCACCACCGGCTCCAGCCATCAGAATCGGCGCAGAAAAAGGTATGATGACGTCATCATCACTGTCGTCGGAGTAAAATCCCCGGTCTTCCTCCTCCGGCGCAATTTGAGCGGTCGTCCAATCAAAATTCGCGAACGTGTCGCGGCTGCTGGCGAATTTCCTCATCTGGTTCAGGCTCGGAGCCGTTTCAGAAATCGGCGGCCTCTTATAATCAATCGACGCATCGGATTTCCTTCCGGCGCCGAAAAGCTTCTTGATTCCCGACTCCTTCTTCTCCGCGGCCGGAACCGCCGCCGCGGCCCTAATTTTGCGGGTTTCCGCAGGCTTGAATTCCTTGGGCAAAGAAACGTGTTTCTGTTTGGATATCTTGTTACTCTTGCTCTTCTTGCTCTTGTGCTTGATTTGCCCCATGCACGACACCTTCGGCGAAGTGGGTTCTTGTGTTTCGAAGTTCTTCGATTTCCGCCGGGCTTCCGCCGGAATCATCGGGCCGGAGAAACCCTTGTTCTGAAGGGCTTTCACTCTGTGCGAATTCACATCGGCCCTCAAATCTCGCCGGGGACTGAACGGAATATTCTGAAACGACACCGCTTTTGGTAGAAACTTCATAATCTTGTTCTTTGACTTTGTTGCGGCCGGCTTCTCCATTTTAGAACCTATCCAAGAAATTTGATTTTTTTTTTATTTTTTTCGGTTCAGAGTCAAATATATATGCCCACAAAAAACACACACATGCGTGTGTTAGTGCGTGTAAAATATGTGTGTATATAAAATATAATTTATAATAGCCACAAAATAAAAGAATATGATCAAAATAGGGTAGCGAAAATTGACTACTTCATAAAAGAAATTGAAAAATTAAATAAAAAGATAACCGGTCAAGCGGTACTATGAATTAGTAAAACGAAGTTTATACACTATTGCTAAAGCTAATTAATAAATAAATAAATAACACGCAAGTTGATTGGCTAATTAGTATTTAGTGCCGACCTAAATACTAGTTCAAAATGTCTAAATCTCGTGGCTAAATTAAATCCAATCTAAGCAATATTAATTTATGGGAATCCGTAGAATAATCAAAATAATAACATGCACACGAGTCATATTAGACGGACAAAGAAGATTAAAATTAACACGTGGATTGGATTGAAGATAAGACGAATGTGACAAATTACTATTATTTGAAATGTTTTATTTTATAAATATACAATGTGGGAATTAAGTTTGCTAGATCTCCCACGCCTGCCATATGTTGAACATGTATGCATGTGAAAGAGTTTTGTATGTTTTGTTTAATGGAAAAATACAATTTAATTTCCGTCATTCAATTTTGCATCAATTTTACATTTAATCCTTGATGTTTTCAAAATGTAACATTTTTAGTTATTTTCGTCAATTTTCTATTAGTACTAATGCAATTATGTGTGTGTTCGTCACTGCTTTAACTCAAGGATTAATGGTAATTGACAAAAATGACCGAAAATGTTAAATTATTCAAACATGATGGACCAAACGTGTTTTTTTGTCAACATGAGAAACCAAATACGAAATCAATACAAACTTATGGGATGAAAACTCCCTTTCGCTTAACTTCGAGAGATTGTCAACTTTGACATGTTGTATTAATATTATACTATTATAAGCCTCATTTCATAAATTTGATTGGCCTTTGTATATCGATAATCAACGTCTAATTTATTTTTTATTTTTTTATAGCATGACAAAGGATTATTATTTATTTTTAGTTAGTAATATAATTAAAAAGTAGTAATTTAGTATTTTACTATTTTATTAATAAAATCGTGTTACTCAAAAGTCAAAACCCATAGTGGGTCCAATTTAAAGGAGAGACCAATGTGAAGTAAATTATTTTGTGGGCTTTATTTAATGTATTTGTACGACTCCGGCCCATATTTTGTACGATTTCGGCCCATATTTCTAAACTTTTGTTTATATATTTTTTATTTTTAAGTTTATACGTATTCTTAATCGTTTTTCTCAAATTTTGTTAAGCAATGACTTGAGCATTGGAGGATTTTTGTCGGACCAAACCCGAACATCTCAATGTGTGTTTTGTTCTATATGCATGTAGCACCGACATATTGATTTGATGAATATTCATTAGTGTAGTATTTATGAGCTAATTCAAAGATTAAATGAGGCGATGTGAATTAAATTGCTTTTTTTTTTCCCACATCAAATTGGACAAAGGACATTTGTAAGAAATTCAAATGAAATTGTATATTTATGTAGTTATTATGTATGGTGGCAAAAATATATTTAATGTACGTCTTTTACAGGCAAAGTTACCATGAAAGTTATTCAGTATTTTATACACGAACATTTTAAAAAGTTAAAAATTGTAATTTATTGGGCCATAATTAAAATTCTCATAATTTTTTGAATTAGAATTATTATATTATAAACTGAAATGTTAAATGTAGTTTCAATTTTACTAATACCATTTTGACTTCGAACCTAATTTTGATATATTTCTATTTTGATTTAGGCAAAATTTGAAACACGAAAATTGTAATCCTTTGAGTCAAATTTTGAATTTTAGATCCTCAATACATCAAAGTCGTGAGCAATATCCATTGATTCATGTATATGTTTCTCGTCCGACATCCAATTTTGGTGATTCAAGTTGGATTAGCAAACTAATTCAAAATACTACAAATCCTATTTTTCGGGTTTTGCAAAATTTGAAATAAAAAATGATCAAAATCACGTTTGAAGTCGAAACGGTATTATTAAGGCTCGAACGACGTTTATCACATCGCGAAATCAATGACAGATATTATTGAAATCAGGTTCTGAAATAGATTAGAATTAATTATGTATAGTTTAGGTTACGATTTAATTTAATATTTATCTAGTATTGTTTTGGTGCATGTGTTATGAAATCAGGTTATATGATCATAATAATTAAAAAAGAAAAAAGAAAAGAAAAGAAAAAGAGAGGGGAAATGTGAAGTGTCAGAAATACCCCTTAATCACCGTCAATTCATTCAGTCCGTTCTGTAATTTCACATTTTCAGTTCAACTTCTTCCACCCCCATTGAATAACATTAACAGAGAATTCACAGGCCAAATTTCTTCAGCCCCAGACAAAATCTGTACGACTGTATCTTATTATTATTTGTTAGGGTTTTGATTTAATTTCGATTTAGAGAATTAAAATGGCGAAGGGGAGGGGAAGTCGGCATCAAGGGAAGAGATCGTCGACGGTGGTTCTGGTTCTATCGATGCTATTAATGCTGACAATAGTTCTCTTGATGCTTCTCGGCCTCGGAATCGTCTCTCTCCCCGTTGGCTCCGATGAAGACTCTTCGCCGATCGGAGAGCGAATTAAATTGAAGCGATTGACCATTGACATGTAAGCTTTTTTTCTATGTCATATTCGTGACTTGTGGCGATTGATTTTTTTTTTTATAATTTATTTGTATTAATTTTGCAGAAAAGGTGAAAGTGAAGGAGATGGATTGGGGGAAAGAGGGGATCAGTGGACGGAGGTTCTTTCCTGGGAGCCTAGGGCTTTCGTCTATCATAACTTTTTGGTGAGTTTCGATTTTAAATCTGTTCTATTTAATGCTTTTGTTTTGATCTTGAGTTTGATAATTGTGTAATTGAGTTTCATTTGGTTATGTGTTTTGTTCCCTTTTGATTTGTCTGGTATTGCCTAATTCGATTACTTTGTGTTGAAGTATGATGATTGTTTTTAGGAAGTAGAATGCATACAAGAGCTCAAATTGCTCGAGTATGTTTACGCTTTTCGGGTTTTTTTGATGATGTGGTTAACCATTATTTGTTTTCCATTGATGTGGTTTGTCTTGGCTCGTTGGTAATGAAAATCCATTTAACACCGTCACTAATTATGTCGTAACACCGTTAACCAATTGTTTAGGGAACCAATATCTTCAAAGCTTAACAAACAAATCCATTTATCTTTTCTTCTCCCCTTTCCACGATACCTACAAAATTATGGCCCTTCATACATTTGAAGTTCGAAGATCTAAATTGTCATTCTAGAGGTAATTAGATATAACTTTCTGTGTCGACGTGAATTGTTACTTTTCATTAGAAGAATATTGAATGACAGTTTGCTCATGGAGAAATGGAATTTTAATACGATCTTAATTTTTCAAACTTATAAGCCATTTCCATATTTTATTCAATTAGCCATTGATAGCACACTGTGTTTTGAACTCCAAACTCCCTTTTGAGCTTGATTCCAGATAATAATTGAATGAGAGAGAAAACAGTCATTGTGCTCCATGAAATGGTGTAGTTAATCATCTTGGCGGAATAGTTTACTGCGATGCTTGTTCCCTAAAATTTGTATGTTATATTCTTGTATAAGAAATGTATGTTATTTTGGCTTGAATTTGTACCTTATAAATTGGATTGAGATCATTTCTTAAATAACTTGTTGGAAATTGTCTTATTTTAAACTAAATGGTTCAAGAATACATTCCGATGCTACTATCTTCTGCACATGTTCTGGCTGATTTGACATAAAACTTTTCTGTAACTAACTATTTTATTGACAGTCTAAGGAAGAATGTGAGTATCTGATAAATCTTGCCAGACCTCACATGGTAAAATCGACAGTGGTTGATAGCAAGACTGGCAAGAGTAAAGATAGCAGGTTTGTTGATCTGATCTATCTCTATTTCTGGTATTTATGGTCTTGTATTTCAGCTGAATATATAAAGAATTGGCTTCAGAATACTGCCATTCTCTTATCTTTGTTTTTGAATTTAAAGAAGTGACACCACATTTCAGGGTTCGTACAAGTTCTGGAATGTTTTTGAGGAGAGGACGAGATAAAGTCATTAAAGATATTGAAAAAAGAATAGCAGATTACACTTTTATACCTGCAGGTATGGAAATTTAAGTACATTGGCATTCAGATTATATTCGCACTTTGTTGAAGGTTATAAGATGTATGGCTTTGGTAATGTTGGTCTCTGGTTGTCAAAATTTCTGACCTATTCTAACAAAGTAGTGCACGGCTTTGGAAAATCTATTGTTTCATACGAGTGCATTGGTAGTGATACAAATTCGATATCTTAAAGTATGCCCACGAACTATATGCCTGTCAGGTAAATACCAGGAAAAATCTATTTGACTAACAAGCACGATATACCTTGGTTATTGGTATATTTGTACTTAACGACCGCATTGTATTTCTGTGTCAAACAACTGATATGCTGCTTAATTAAAAAAAAAATCAGCATTCTCTATTTTTGCATGTGGCTCTTCTCTTACCCTATAACATGATTCGGAGTGCTCTATTTTCTATTTTATGCTGCTCTCTGCAAATGTGACCTGATTATGTTTAGACGTAATTTACAGAGCACGGAGAAGGTCTACAAGTTCTGCACTATGAAGTGGGACAAAAATACGAGCCTCATTATGACTACTTTCTTGATGATTTCAACACAAAAAATGGGGGTCAACGCATAGCTACTGTGCTTATGTATCTGTAAGTACTGTACCAATGTATTGACGGTTCCACAGTATCTAGTTTTACGATTGTTAATTTGAAATAATGCACCTAATGTAGGTCTGATGTTGAAGAAGGCGGCGAGACAATATTCCCTGCTGCAAAGGGCAATTTTAGCACTGTGCCAGGGTGGAATGAGAAGTCCGAGTGTGCTAAGAGAGGCCTTGCTGTCAAACCAAAAATGGGTGATGCACTACTTTTCTGGAGTATGCGGCCTGATGCTACTCTAGATCCAACAAGCTTGCATGGTGGGTTTAATTTGTATCCCATTTTCCATTATTTTGATCCCCTTATTTTATTTACCCCCAAAACCCAAAAAAATAAATAATGCTGGATGAGGAATCAAGTCTTTATGTTATATACGTTCTTCCTAAGTATTGCGCACAAGTCCACATGCTTGTTTTTCGATCCCTTGCCTTGGTTTACTTTTAGTTTCCTAATTATACTGGTATCTTGTTTGACTTCAGGGGGTTGTCCTGTCATCGTTGGGAATAAGTGGTCGTCTACTAAGTGGATGCATGTCGGTGAATACAAAGTCTAGGTAAACTTGATATCTAATCATGATATGAATTAATTCTTTTTTCTGGGCTTTCGGTTTTCTCTTTTATGCGGTACTCACATTAAGACTTAAAACCCACTTCATTACTTGGTTAATACTCGATATATTTGTTACACAAGGAGCTTATGATTCTTCTTTTTCTCCTAATTTTATTTGACATGATCCGTAAAGTTGGTGAATAAGGCCTAATTACTATAGCTATAATGAATGTATAACCAATTCTGGACAAATTTCTTGCAGGAGATAAATGTGAAAGGTTCTTCCTTCAACTAATAGTGCGACTGCACAAAGTTTCTGCAGCTACGAATTTTGTGATTAACGTTTGTATCTTTCTGAGAGTCACTTACCTGGGAATTCTTTTTCTTGATTTAACCATTATAGTTTGTCTGTACATGACATGCTTCATCAGAATGAGAACTGCTAGGACAGAGGAGAGAGAGGGAGGGCTTTTTTGTAACTTAAAAACATAAAGGTGTAAGCTTATATTGTTCTTGTAAATTGTTGTGGTCTAAACTGTAATATTACTGAAATATTCAATTGTTCTTTGGAAGTGGGAAGCCGTTCAGTAAAGTGAGCCGTAGGTATATTAATAGAAGATATATGCATATTAAATAAGCAGCTAGGAGCTTATAAGCTATTTTTGAAAATTATAAACTGTTCCTAGATTATCAATAAAATCTCATGAAACTCTTTAATTTTGACCATATTATTTTTTATAAAATCAACTATTAACATTTCACAATCTATGCAGTCTTATTTTATGATAATCACTAGAATAATTTATTTTAAAAATAATATCTAGAATCTTAAGTATATTTATAAGATATTGATGTTCATAACTTATTTTAAATATGAGTGACTAGGTATTTGCGAAGTTTGCTCAAGTAAATTAATAATAATAATAATTATTATTATAATAATTTGTAATAATTCATAATTTAAAAAAAAAAAGGTCACCATTTTGACCATAGAATATGAAAGTAAATTATAACATAATTACTACAAAGATTATAGCACACTTTCCATTAATTAATTGAAAAGTAAATTATTTATTTCAGCCGAAAAGCAAAAAGCAGTTTGTTTAGATTTCCCAAGTACGCAGCTTCTTACAAAATATATCGTCTTATCCTAATTAACTTGCAATCAATAAAAAAAGAAAAAGATAAAAAATATAATAATTGAAAAAAAACGGGAGAGAGATGAAAAACAAGAGCAGATGGCTGGACCGGTTAAAATGAACTAGGGCACAGTTTCGGAACGATAGTATAAATTTCGAGAAATACGCAACTAAAGCGGTCAGTGCCTAACGAACAAACGAAGCCGGAGAAGAAGAGCGCATATAATCTTATCCTTCCGTACACATACGTTCACTTCGGTATTTCTATGTGAGTAATTCCATATTTAATTATTTTTCAATCATTAATTGCAGATCTCCTGCTCTTATCTTCGCCGGTTAAAGTTAAACCACTGCTTTTTTTCAGTGTTTTTTTTAGTTGGTGGATTTACTGATTTGTTTTCTTCGTAATTTATTTATTTTTGCGTTTAATTTAATTAATTTACTGATTTATTTCGGATTTTTGTAGAGCATGGATCGGTACCAGAAGGTAGAGAAGCCAAAGGCGGATACGCCAATTGATGAGAATGAAATTCGGATTACAAGCCAAGGCAGGATGAGAAGCTACATCACCTACGCCATGACTCTGCTTCAGGTATATATATGTGTGTGTGTGTGTGTGTGTGTGTGTGTGTGTGTGTGTTTTCATCACGTGTACTTGTGTGTGTGGGATTGCATATAATTTGTTCAAGAGTCTGTGTATGAAATTATGAATTGATGTGTTTTAGAGTCTGGTTAGTGGTTACTGACTATTGATCTGTTTAAAGAAAAATTGTTTGATTAATTAGTCTGTATTTTGTTCACTTGATTTTTTTCTGTGGCTGTTTTTTTTTAAATGATTATTAGATGTATATAATATCTCGGAGGTAAAAATGTTGATTGCGGACACTCACTCGTGAAATACTTGTAAGAAGATGATGATACTGAGAAGAGCATTTCATCTGTCGTATTATATATTACTTCGATTTCTCTTGATTGAATGTTGCTGGTGTGCTGCTCTCATGTTATACGTTCTAAAGTGACTCGTAAATTTTGCATGAAATTTAGTATTGCATTATCAGATGCTGATATAACCGCAAATTATATTCCACCAATAACCTGATTAGTCAATTTAATTCTAATATGGAATGGCCGCACGGGTGATTCTCTAGCAGATACCTTAGAGTATTTGATAATTTTAGATTTTTTTATGTGGTGGTTGTAGGAGAAGGGTTCAGATGAAATAGTATTCAAGGCAATGGGCAGAGCCATCAACAAAACTGTAACAATTGTGGAGTTGATCAAGGTTTTCCTATTTATTTATTCTTTTATTTTTTTCCATTAGCTGGCAATATGCAAATCTTTATTCCTCAAGTTTTTAATTCAGAGGAGAATTGCTGATCTTCACCAAATTACGGCAATTCAATCGACTGATATAACTGACACATGGGAACCTCTGGAGGAAGGCCTCCAAATGTAAGAGCACTTCACACTGTCTGTACAATGGAGTTTACGATATTTTTTCTGGCCCAAAATTTCGTGTGTCGGACAAATATTACTGGCGTTTGTGACATTGTTTTCTAATTGTTACAGTCTGGAAACAACAAGGAAAGTATCGATGGTCACGATAACTCTCTCGAAAAAGGAGTTGGATACGAAAAATATTGGGTGAGTTCTTGCTGATATCATTTTTTTTTTATAGATTATATTATCTTTTTTGTGGTAATACATTGTGAGCAAATAATCACAATCACTTAAATTGAAATGTCTTTCAACTTTTTCGAGGAACCTCTTGTAGAAATTAAATAGTGAAGTCTTCACTATTCTGTTTTTTAATCTGTAAACTGCTATTTGTCCTAATAGATTGGAAAGATTATTGATGGTCAGTTATGTGCTATAGGTACCAACCCCCCATACCAGCTGACCAAGTGAAGGTGCCTACAGAGCTCGACTATGATGGGGGTGGTGTGTTTTCCGATTTTCTGATTCCTGTTATTTTTCTTCATAAATTCCAGCAAGGCATACATTTTGACATGTTTTAATTGTGCAGAGGGTTCACCTCGCAACCGAGGAAGAGGCCGTGGTGGTAGAGGGAGGGGGAGGCCTAGAGGCCCACCCGGTATGAATCTTGCTAATTTATTTTTCTTTTTTCTTTTCTAATTTAGATTAAAATTAAACATTATTTTTCAAGTATTATTAACTTCTGCTCTGATTTCATTGTAGGAAATGGATTTGCAAATGGTGAGTTTGAAGATGGAGGCTATGAGGGAAACCGTGGGTATTCGAGGGGTAGGGGTAGAGGCCGCAGCTTCCGTGGCCGTGGAAGAGGCGAATACTATCCTCAGTTCGATACACAGAATGATGATGGAGGCTACAATCAAGAAGCACCTCGTGGTACTGCCTTCTTATTTCAATTATTTATAACGATATTTATTAAAATAGGATCTTTTTGGGTAGAAAAATCTAGGAAACTTTTGTTAAAGATGAATTTCGTCGAAATAATTTATCATTTAGATTTTAATTGCTTTGATAATCCTTTTTTATATACTGGCAAAAAAATTATCAATCTCATTGCTCCATTTGTTTTCAACAAACTCTGGGGGGTATATTGGGTAATTAATATATTTGGCCGTAAATGGTGGATATCTTTTGGTGTAGGCCGTGGTCGTGGGAGGGGGCCACGCGGCAGGGGTCGTGGATTCAGGTCTAATGAACCGGTGAATGCTACTACTGCTGGAGATGCTGCTTAGTTGCTGAATGAGTTGATGGCGGATGTCTGCTCTTCTTCGTTTTTTCTTTCTTCGTTCTATGTATTTCCTCCATAGATGTTGCTAGAGTTAACAGTAGGAAACATGTTAATGTTATCATTTGTAATCATCATAGACTAACATGGACCGCGTACTGGTGCGTGGTAAGCCTTTTTGTTTTCTTTTGCTTCGATATAGTTTGGTTCGTTGCGTTAATCAAGCGTTGCACTTGATTGGAGAGCAGCACATTCTTTAATTTGTATGTCGGGATGATCGTCGTGTTTGATAATCGATATTCATATTGTTAGTATAATTATGATTATTATTATATAGTTACAGTAAAAAAGAAACAATACAATTCCTCAAATTATGGTACTCTGTTTATAGTTAATATTTTATTTCTTATATAAATATCTTCAATAAAATCCAAGAGATTAATACTATATATATACTAGACACATACAAAATTGGTGATGAAATGAAACACTAATTACAGAACCCTACTTATATTTTAATCTTATTGGGGATAGTGGGATTGCTTTAGAAGGTGGATACACATTTCCTTGCTACTCAAGTTCAGTTGGGTCTTCTTTCCAGTCAAAAAGAATGACGTACTTCCTTCCGTCATCAACCAAAAACAGAGGTCCCGCCATTCTTTTTAACTCTATAAAATCTTATCCTCTCTTTTTTTGAAAGGCACAACTCCAATACCTCTTGATCATCTTCTTTCCATTATTGTCTGTAACGAATCTGTGTCACACGTGTACATGGAATTCCACGAAGATATTGTCATAGTCGGAGCTGGCATAGCCGGTCTCGCTACCGCTTTGGGACTTCACAGGTATGTTAATATCATCGGTGTTGATTTTTTTTTTAATAATTTTATATTTTTTTGTGTAATAAATTTTTAGGTTCGGAATTCGGAGTTTGGTATTGGAATCATCGGAGAGTTTAAGATTAACGGGGTTCGCGCTTGCCATGTGGACAAACGCGTGGAGGGCACTCGATGCTCTTGGCATTGGAGATGTGCTTAGGGCAACAGCTCTCCAAATTCAAGCGTATGATTTCGACAAATATCTTGCAAAATGTTGAACTGATTTTACCTATAATGTAAAATATCTCAGTTTTAATTGCCGTGCTTACCGGTTTTTTTTTTTTTTTCGAATTAGTTTTGAAATTAGTTCGTTCAATTCGAACCTGCCTAGCCAAGAGCCAAGCCCCAACTCAAATCTCAACTCGTAAGTTTCCTTATAGATTCGCTGAAACTTCAATAGTTAATTTTCTCGAACATATATTATGATGTCAATATGATCGTAGTTTCTTACAGCGTAACTTTAAAAATAAAGTAAAAAAGACATATAATAACATACTTGATATATATGCAGTGGCAAGACTGAACTCCGTTGCGTGAGAAGAAAAGACTTGTTAGAAACTTTAGAGAGAGAGTTGCCACAAGGCACCGTCAGATATTCTTCGAAAATTGTTTCCATCGAAGAATCAGGGAACTTCAAATTGCTGCACCTTGCAGATGGTTCCGTTTTTCGAACCAAGGTAGACTTCAAATTCTTGCCAAGAAAATACGGCTGAAATTTTTCAATTAATTATTTTTTTGGGGGTTCCAAATTGAAGGTGTTGATTGGATGCGATGGAGTCAACTCAATGGTGGCGAAATGGTTGGGTCTTAAGGATCCGATTAACACCGGGAGATCAGCAATTAGAGGCTATGTTGTCTACCCAACTAACCATGGTTACGAACCGAAGTTCCATGCTTACTTTGGTGGGGGTGTACGCTATGGTTTTGTACCCTGCGATGACAAGAGTTTATACTGGTTTTGCACTTTCTCTCCTTCACTCTTTAAATGTAAGCAACGGTATATATACATACATATATATATGATTTTCGCTGATTTAAAAATTCCCGTTTTAACAATATCCTTTAATAATATGCAAACAGATGATGAAAATGAGAATAATCCCCTGAAAATGAAGCAATTTGTGCTGAGCAGCATAAAAGATGCACCGGAAGACGTATTCGATGTGGTGGAGCGAACCACACTGGATTGCATCTCATATGCTCATCTAAGACAAAGATCCCCATGGAATCTTCTTACGGGGGACATTGTGAAAAACAACGTTTGTGTAATCGGTGACGCTTTACATCCTATGACACCTGATTTAGGTCAAGGAGGTTGTTCGGCTTTGGAAGACAGTGTCGTTCTTGCAAGATGTTTAGCCGAAGCTTTGTTGACGAAAAACGAAAGAGACGACGAAGAATGTGAAAAGCCGAAAATGGGTCGCCAGAAGTTTTCGAACCAGAGGAGGTGGAGAAGCTTTAGTCTAATTAGTGCAGCTTATTTGGTTGGTTTGGTACAAGAGAGTGATGGTGTAGTGATCGACTTTCTGAAGAAGAAGTTTATGTCTAGGTTTAGTGTTGGAATTGTTATGAGGATGTCTGATTTTGATTGTGGCAAGTTATTAATTGTTTCTTAATAATTAATTATGAGGTAATAATAATAATAATAATTTTCACCTAAATGAGTTTCCAATGATTGGGCATGTGGTGATTAATTTATTAAATGATAAATGATAATAATTTATTTCCCTAATGGTCTTGACTTTAGATGCTGGTATCTTCACATGTGACTCTGCATTAAAATTATGGTGTCTTCAAAATTCCTTGTAATGAAATTATAGCTAGTTTATCCTTAAAAGTAAATATGATGCAATCAAATAATTCTATATGCACTAGTTAATTAGATTCATTGTATATATATATTTTACCACTTAATGGAGGGAATATTACTTTGACCTCTATAAATGATTCTACTTATGATTAGGGTTAGATATAATTGCATTAAGACAGGATTAATAATGACAACGTGTCATCCTATAATGTGAAAAGGCATGCATGCATGCATGTGCGTCTGCACATGAAAATAATGTGACTGTGTGTACATATGCAGCCAAACTAAGCACATGCTATAGCCGAACAATATTTTGTCTACTTTTATTTTTTTGTTTGCCAAATTATTAATTAATTAAAAGGTATTTAATATTATCTAGTGGATTTAATCTTTAAATTATTTACAGAAATGAAGCAATTTGATTGTGGAAATTTGATCCATTCAAGGCTCCTCTGTTTGGAGAGAGATCCCATGTGGGATTTTGTAATGTAGAGAGAGAGAGAGAGAGGAGAGAGAGAGAGAGAGAGAGAGAGAGAGAGAGAGAGAGAGAGAGAGAGAGAGAGAGAGAGAGAGAGAGAGAGAGAGAGAGAGAGAGAGAACGTGGGAATAATTGAATTAGATTCAGACTTCTCAGAGATGATATAATTCAATTTTTATTTTACTATTTATTATTATTTTATTTATTTTAAATGCTGTAGCTTTTCTGCTGTCACATGTGAGGTTTCTTTGCTCTTTAATATGTCACCTATATAACACCTACACAAATCTTGTTATTTTTTTGCAATAAAATCGATCATACATCAACTACCTTTTTCCTCTGTCTTCTCCAATAAGAAAAAGAAAGAATAATATGTCTAAAAGTGGAGTTTTGTTATTACAATTAGTGATAATCACAATTGGATTAAGTTATTTCATCATTAGTGCTAATGCACTCACAGCCTCTGGATGGACTCAGGCTCATGCAACTTTCTACGGAGGCAGTGATGCTTCTGGAACAATGGGTAAGTTAAATTTACATATTTATCTATTTATTTATTTTTTGATTATTTGAAAAATAAAAATAATAGTACTTTTTAATTGGATATATATAATAATTAGGGGGTGCTTGTGGGTATGGAAACTTGTACTCGGCTGGGTATGGTACAAGAACTGCAGCGCTGAGTACAGCACTGTTCAACAACGGAGGTTCGTGTGGTCAATGCTTCAAGATAATGTGTGATTACAATTCTGACCCTCAGTGGTGTAAGAAAGGTGTGTCTGTCACCGTCACCGCCACTAACTTCTGCCCTCCGAACTTTGACCTTCCTAGCGACAACGGCGGGTGGTGCAACCCTCCACGTCAGCATTTCGACATGGCTCAGCCCGCCTGGGAAAAAATCGGCATTTACAGAGGCGGCATTGTCCCCGTCATCTACCAAAGGTATGTACTCTTTATTACTCACTCTTGCTATAAATCTAGGATTTATTGCATTTACCACCCATATATTTATTTTAATTGTCAACTAACTCCATGTGTAATAAATATTAACCAAATCTACCCTATGGTTCAAATGTTGTTAGCAAAACTATTCCTTAGACGCTCTATTTACTTGGGAGTTATGTGCCAAGAAAAAGCATCATTTGAAGTTTTTTGCTAATATTTATTACACGAGGAGTTTTTAGCAATTCAATATAACATGCTTGTAAAAAATGCAATGAACTCTCTAAATCTAATAAAAAAAAATGATTTGTTGAGAATTATGATAAGAATTGATAGACACTTCCTCATTCTTTTTAAGGGTCACTTTTCAGCTTACCTAAATATTAATGGTTTTAATAAATATGACATTTTTTTAGGAAAAATACAGAAAATAGACTAAAATAACCAAACCCTATAGTTTAACAATGTAGTAAGAGAATTTTAACTCTTAATAGAATTGAATTGATAAGAGTAAACGAGGAAAAAAATGAATTTAATAAATTATTAAAATTTTAAAGTCATAGATAATATCGAGCAAAAATATTTTTATAAACTGATGGTTATTTATTGCAGGGTTCCTTGCAAGAAACATGGTGGAGTTAGATTTACGATAAGTGGGAGGGATTACTTTGAGTTAGTCTTGATAACAAACGTTGGAAATGCTGGATCCATACAATCCGTACAAATCAAGGGCCCGAAAACAGGGTGGATGCCTATGTCAAGAAATTGGGGTGCTAATTGGCAATCTAATTCTTTTCTTAATGGCCAATCAATTTCGTTCATGGTGACCACAACTGATGGTATAGTTAAAACATTTTTAAATGTT
Source organism: Erythranthe guttata (assembly GCF_000504015.1). The sequence goes on along the minus strand of NW_012193250.1, from coordinate 4,367,518 downwards.
GTCCCTTCTAATTGGGCTTTTGGTCAGACATTTTCGAGCCCGGCCCAATTTTGAGATTTATATGGATGGGCCTTGCTATCTTCAAGGCCGTGGCGAGCTAACTATTTTACTCAAAGCAGCCCGCCCCAAATATATTTCGGGCCAATCGAAGAAGAGAATCGGTCGGAGACTTGGAGACGGGATTTGTTCGATCTTCATTGTATTGAGAGTCGAAAGACATGCGCATAATAAGAGGCACGATAATGTGCATCTTTGGATTGCTTATTATTTTCCAATGTTTTTTTGGTTACGTACGACGATTGTAATTATGGTATCATACTATATAAGCAAAAAAAAGACAGATTTTTAGTTTTCTATTTAGGTTCCGTTTGGATGAGCTTATTTTAAACAACCGATAAGCTCTTACTCCGATAAGATGTTTTAAGAGTTGATAAACTGTTGCATATTAATTAAGATCTTTCTACAAAAATAAAATACCAAACACTTTAAAAAAACTTATTATAAGCTCTTAAACATCTTATAAGCTCGGCCAACAATTTCTAGGATTGCTATCCACCAAAATAAATAACAATTTCCAGTCTCTCACATCACATAATAATATTTTTATTTGAAGTATATAGTTATACACTAACCCTGCAAGTGAATTGGTTATAAAGTATGACTTAATTAAACTTCGTCTGGTATACCAACTATAACAAATTGAAATTTTATTACATGCATGGTTCTCCACGTCAGCAAGACTACATCTTTTTAGCCCAAAATGTAATATATAATACTACATGCTGAAATGGAATGCCTTGCTAAACAAACAATACTAATAAAAATTCATTTCTGTAGTTTTAATTTATAATATATGATATAACTACTCTTAGCAAATTACTCATCAAACTTTGTTCTAGCTCACCAAACATGTCAATGGTGGAATCATCTCTCCCCAACTAAACCACCACCACTAGAAGATCAGTTGGGGGTGGGGTGGGGGTAGGGGGGTGTATGTTGTCCTATAAATACCCTTTGTAGACTTCAACCAATCACATGCACTAAATCAAGAAAAAGAAGATAAATTAATTTAAGAAATGGCAGCCAAATTTGTTTCCTTGTTAGTTACTATGTTTGTTTTTGCATCAACTTTGATCAGCTCTTCAAATGCACTGAGTTTGAATTACTACGACCAAACATGCCCTAACGCCGAGACGGCCATCGCAGAAGCCGTGCACAAAGGCATGATCAACGACAAAACGGTTCCGGCAGCTTTACTTAGGATGCACTTCCATGATTGTTTCATCAGGGTAAGTAAACAAATTAAAAAAAAACAATTATCTGTCGTAAGTATATTCGACTTTAAATTGATTAGTTTGTGTAATTATTTATTTTTTGAAGGGTTGTGATGGTTCTGTGCTGCTGAATTCGACGGTGAAAAACCAGGCCGAAAAAGACGGACCTCCGAATATTTCGTTGCATGCATTTTATGTTATTGATAATGCAAAGAAACAAGTCGAGAAAATGTGCCCCGGTGTCGTTTCTTGTGCTGATATTTTAGCTCTGGCTGCTAGGGATGCAGTTTCACTTGTAAGTATTATTCCTTATTAGTGTCCTTAATTATTTAAAATTCGAATAAATAATATTCTAATTAATAATTAGCACAAATTGAAGAGGTTAATTAACTAATTATATTTTAATTAGTCTGGAGGTCCCAATTGGAATGTGCCTAAAGGGAGAAAAGATGGAAGAATTTCAATTGCCAATGATTCACTACAATTACCATTTCCCACATTCAATATATCTCAATTACAACAGAGCTTTTCTCAAAGAGGCCTTTCTATTGATGATCTAGTGGCACTCTCAGGTAATTAATTAATTATTAATTACTATTTAATTACCTTATTAATTAACTAAACACACTCATAATTATTATTAAATATTTATGCAGGAGGGCACACACTTGGATTCTCCCACTGTTCATCATTCCAAAACAGAATCCACAACTTCAACAATAAAACGGACGTCGATCCGTCGATGGATCCATCGTTTGCTTCCAGCTTAAGGCAAGTTTGCCCGATGCATAACACGGTGAAAAATGCGGGTTCATTTCTAGATACTTCGCCGACGGTTTTCGATAATGCCTACTACAAAATGCTGGTACAAGGGAAGAGCATTTTCTCTTCGGACCAGGCACTTCTTACTAATTCCAGGACACAGGCTTTGGTACAGAAGTATGCTGCCTCTCAGCCCGAGTTTTACGAGGCGTTTGCGAACTCGATGGTGAAGATGAGCAGCATCAATGGTGCTGGAACTGAGATTAGACTCGATTGTAGATCTATCAATCATTAGTATATATATACATATGGTTGAATTTATATATGCATGCTTTTTTTTTTAAATAATTTAATTGTGGTGATCAGTGTTGATGTATTTGTTTTTTTTTTTTTTAATTTTATTGTGATTATTTGTTAATTGAAATGAGTTG
>NW_012193250.1:4345764-4361528 GCF_000504015.1 Erythranthe guttata | reverse complement strand
AACGAGAAAGATAACGAAAAATAGAGAAAAAGCTTACATGGAAACAAAGGATGAGGCGGCGGTAACGAGCGGCGACGGTGGTGGTGGTGTACAAATCTATATGTGGAGACGATGGTGGTGTAACGAGAGAGAAATCGATAGAGACAACGAACACGAGAAATTAATAAATCACTAACCGAGTGAATCAGCAATAGTCATATTCGAACCAGACTATAGTCACGTTGATGCTTCTGCTCCAGATCTGGAGAACAAAAAATCGAAAATAACGAAAGAGAAGGAGGGGGATGCGACGACAACGACGGTGAGTGAAAGAGAGAGTGGGGAACAAACAAGAAATTCATAAAATCACTAATCGAGTGAATCAACAATAGTCATAATTATTAACAGAACAGTGAGAATATGACTATTATGTGACTACTCTGTAAATCGAAATAAAATGAAATCAGATACAACTCGGACGACACAAACCCCATACATTTTGCTCCGAACAAAACAAACGTTCGTAAATTGCGAACCAAATATTATAATCCATAGGCTAAATTAAAAAAAAAAAAAAAAAAAAAAAAAAAACCAATTCCAAACAATTTCTGATATTTTTCACGCAACTCTTCTTCAACACCATGCACAGAGCTCCTCTTCCACGTGGATTTTTAGAGCACTTATTTATGCAATACATAAATAAGCACAAACACCGTTAACTTTAATTCACACCTTCAAAAGTATACACACAGTTACATATACATATAGACAATAAGATTAGGAAAAAAAACAGTGATCCAATTTTCGGTGATCGGATCTTCTAATCGGAACAATATTCTCCAGTCTCAGGTCCAAAAAAAAAAAAAAAGAGGAGATGAGAAGAGATTGAGAACGTGAAAGAGAGAGGGGGAGTGAAAGAGTGAAATAAATTATATCACGTTAAAAACCTAATCACATAAGGGCACTTTAGTCTTATCAAGTATGGTTAGGGGTGTCTCACTAATTAAGAATGAAACTTGGGTGTAGGCAAAAGTCTTTAATAGTCAATTGGGTTTAGTTCAAAATATTTTCCATTTGAGGGGGCTATTGCATATTTCCCCAATATTAAAAGAACGTGGTTTATCCACGTGGCATAGTGGGGAATAAAAGATTAGTAGTTGAGAATCTGAGAAAAAGCCGGGACTTCAATCCAAATAATGTGCACACTATTTTCCAATTTAAATTAATAATGTAATATACAAGTATAATTTTTTTCTTTTGATAATTAATATAATATTTTATTGATTTACATCAAATCAATATTTACATAATAATATAAAATTGATCTGAATAAAAAGAAAATGAGTTAGTTATGACTTATGATACAAAACACAGTATTCTGAACCGGATAGACTAGTCTGAAATTTTGAGGCTGGGGGATTTTGTCTTCTTTTTGGACTATTATTAAGTTTGTTACATCACGTGTTTTATGTCTAGGAGATGTGTGCCACGTGCATGCATTTCCCCTGTTTTAACATTAAATTAAAATTATAATTCTATAAACAATTCCTTCTGATTTTGAGTTTAATTCTTAATTACTCGTCAGCATAAAATTACAATTAAATATATTAATTATTATTAATTTTGAGAAGATGTTAAAAATTACAATTAAGTATATTAATTACTATTAATTTTGAGAAAAAACATCGCCCACAAATCATACTAGAGATATAAAACAAATTAAATTAATTATGATTTATGTGTAACGAGCTCAGATAAATAATTGTTTTATTTTGGTTGATGTGACAAATGGCATGAAAAATTAGAAAACCAAACACGTAGTTGAAAGGAAGAACGGGCCGGGCCAATTCAGATGTGGCGGCCCAATTACCAAGTAAGAAAGAACCACATATATAACACAGCCCATAACTAATTAAACAAGGAAATTTAATTAAAATATTCACAAGACCAATTAAGTGTGATTAATTAGAAGGAAACTACTATAAAATAGATTAATAATACGCAATGATGTTTGGAATCCAAGGCTAATTATTGATGAATATTTCCGTATTTTACTATGTATAAATACAAAATATCTTTCGTATATTGGAATATATTCCTCAGTTTAATATAAATATATTATATTTTTTCACAAGATTTAAATTTATATTTAGCAACTAGTAAATAGAATTCTAAACAAACTAGGCTACTAATTTGGATACAGTTGTGCATTGGTATGATTTTTTTATTTTTCAACTATTATATTTTACAAATTTTATTTTATTTTTAATTTTATATATTAATATAGTACTCAATATATATAAATAATCGGTCTCCTTAGCACCGGTATAGAGTCAGTCAGCACTTTCAATATTCACAACACACACTAAAATACATACTCTGTGCTACTTTAGAGAGAGAGAGAGGAGAGGAGAGAGAAACAAAGTTTTGATCGCTGTTGTTTGACGGCCGAAACCCTAATTTATCCTCCGATCACCCCTTCAACATACATTATTTTTCTTTCAATTAATCCGTCTAATTCCACCAGTATTTATCGGTGTTTTCACCGAAGACACATTTAGGTTTTCACATAAAGAAAAAAAAAAATTCAATTGCTCAGGTTTTTGTTTTCTGTATAGATTTTTGGTTCTTACCCTAGGATGGTGACGGACAACTCTGCAATCACTACCGCAGACGTCGCCTCCAACGGCGGAGGGGTTAACAGTCCTCAGTCGCTCCGCCGGAGCCTCCCTGCTCCGTGGGCCTCCGTCGTTCGCGGAGATACCGAGCAAACCTCCTCTCCTACCGCCGCCGCCGCCGCCGCTTCCGCTTCCCCTACCGTCGCTCCTGGGTCTTCTTCGTCTCCGCCGGCGGAACAGGTTTCTGCTCCAAATGAAAGTTCGGGCTTGGAAGCCCAGCCCGAGAGCTCTGATGTTAACGGCAGTAGTAATGCTGGTCCACCGAGGAGGCCTGCTTGGAACAGGCCAGTAAACGGCGTTGTTGAGCCTGTTTCCGTTATGGGTGGGGATGTTTCCTGGCCAGCTCTCTCTGAAACCGCCCGAGCCGGTCCGAGATCGTCATCGGATACACCCAGACCCGTTTCAGATGGATTAGTGTCTTCATCGCAGGTTATTATATGTATATAATATAACTGATCTGGTTTATTTGTGTGACTTTGTGGCTATACTTGCAGTTCTTATGATTTGGTATATTTGGTGGCTCTATTCTTTAAATAGTCTAAAAATCGAAGTTTTACAGTGATTCCTTCTTGTTCGTGCAAGTATTGCAATCTCTTTAAAGATATAAAGAAGTGATTTTCATATTATTTGTGCCAGCATTGCTGCTAAGTTATTCTTTTTATTGGTCTAATGATATAGATTGAAGTTTTACAATGAATTTCTTTTTAGTATATATAAGTATAAAAACACAGCCGGCTTTATGCTGTATGTACCCCTTAAAAAATTGTAACTATTTTAAACTCTTTAAAGATGTAAGAAGTATTTTTTCGTATTCTTTGTTATTTTTTGTGTCAACATTGCTGCCAAGTTATTCATATTTAATAGTCTAAAGATTGAAATTTAGCCATAAATTCCCTTTTGGTACATACATAAAGATACACAGCCTGCCATTATGCTGCATGTAGCCCTTGGCAAATTGTTATTTCTTCTGCGTGTGACCGTTTTAAACTCATTAAAGAAGTTGTTTTCCGCTTCTGAGTGGACTTGTTATCTGTTTTTGCAGCCTTTTTTATCTTTTAATCAGGGGCATGTAAACTTTAACTATATCACTTCTGTTTTACATCCATCTAATGATTGCAAGGCCTATTATTAATCATTGAGAATGACTGGAAAGTTGCCTCTAACATCTTTATTTTTGTTTGGTTTTACAGGCTCCTATAATATCTCAACCTCCTCAGAGACCTGCTAATAACAATGTCCATGCTAATCATGCTGGAAGCAATCCAAGGCCAAGGTCAAGGAATCGCAACGGAGGTGGTGGTGGTGGTGGTGGTGGAGGTAGCAACTCAGTAAGTGGACCGTCTCAGAATTCCTTCAATCAGCCGCCATCTCTTCCAATGCCGCCACCATATCCTGTTTTCGAAGCACCTTACGGTATGGTTCCACCTGTGTTGGATACTTCCCTGAGAGGGGCAAGACCTGTCGGTGGAGTTGGTGGTTCTCAGTCGCACACTGGTAATGACCATTCTTCTCCGAGGAATAATTCGAGGAGGAATAATTACGGGCCCCGCCCTCGTGGAGATGGGCCCTACCACAACAACCATGGAGGAGGCAGACGCGATCAAGATCGTAGAGATGTTCATCATCCCCCTCCGTTTATGACCCCTCTCCCCGGAGGGTACATGCCACCTCCACTGCCACCTGGCGCCGGCCCCTTTATGGCACCCCCACCTATGAGACTTTTCCCTGCACCAATGGGGTTTGGTGAGCCTGTTGAATTTTACTACTACTGTTCTAGAATTTGACTATTTAGGCTTTATTCGGGCTTTCTAAGAAATGTTGTGTAGTTTCAGATATGGTGTCTCCTTATATGTATGTTCCAGCGATGTCTCCTGAGCCTTTTAGGATGCCAATTGGTCCTCCACTGCCACCTATGTTCTTACCTCCTGCTAATGAAGAAGAACCTTTAGAAAGTAAAATTGTTAGACAAATAGACTTCTATTTCAGGTAATCTTTTTTGAAAGAGTTGCTCTCAAGAGCTAAGTCCTGCTTGTATTTTTCTTTATCTGCTCTGTTATGCTGAAGGAAGTAATTATCTTGTCCCAGCGATGCAAATTTGGTGAAGGATAACTTTTTGAGGTCAAAGATGGATGATCAGGGCTGGGTGCCTATTACTTTGATAGCTGCCTTTCGGAAAGTAAGTTGCTGTTGAATTCGTGCTTTTATGATTTATGATCTGATGCTATCACAATAAGATATTCGGAATTTGTTTCTGGATAATGGTTCATTGCACATATTTAACTCAACGTGGATTTTTATCGACGGACTCAATTTTGTGCTTCTTATGGTTTATTGATGTATCTCCTGGGTTAAAAAAATTAATTTAGATAACTTCTATGTGTTCATAATTTGCGACGCTTGAAAATTATACCTGAATGTATAATGTTAACAAACTTTGCATTTTATCTAAAAGCATAAGCATATCGTTGATTTTATAATATTGCATACTTCTGCTGGTATTGGTTGCATCAACAATTATGCTTATTGGCATCTGTAGTTTGTTCTTCTCAATGTAGCATGTTTTAATTGAAGATGCCATTATACAGATTCTTCTTTAAAGGATTATCTAATAGAAGGAAATCTACACTTGTATGAAAGTTTGATAAAATAACTTAATAGAGAAACTTTCTTGACCACATCTGTTTTTCTATATTAACCATCATCCCGAGTTTTTTTCAATCCTAATTTGGTTTATTTAAATGGACTGCATTAAATTATTGAATTTTTCTCCTTTTGCTTTAATTAGATTGCCGTACTTGTTCTTGACAATAGCATCGTGTAAATCTGATCGTATCTTGGATGTCTGCTGCATTAACTGAGCAAGTTTGAAGGGCCTTTAATCTGATTATAAAATTCCTATTACTTTATTGTATGGACCGGTGTCATGTATTCGTGTTTGCCTTTTTAGGTTACGCTGTTGACAAATGATATCCCACTAATTTTGGAGTCAATGAGAAGTTCCGCGATTGTGGAAGTACAGGTCAGCTCTTCATTTCTACTCTCGTAACTCTCTATTGATTTTATCTTCCAAGCTTTTATTTTATTTTGGCACCAAAATTATTATAATATTCAATATTTGTATTTTTTTTATTTTTTTATTTGCAGGGAGACAAAGTGAGGAGGCGTAACGAGTGGAAAAGATGGTTACCCTTATATAGAGGGCCTAATCCTGATTCTGAGGCATACGCCTCAACTTCTACATCTGAAAGTACAGTGGCAGCCTCCTTAGCTGCGGTTTCACTGAACGACGGTGAAAATGGCGACGTGAATGCAAGTGAAGGTCAAGCGGAGATGGCTGCTACAGGTTCGTTGACTGGTCATCAGTCTGTGTTGACTAAAAGAGATGACACTCAAGAAGAAATTCATCCCGATAGTGTATGACTTTACCATGTCAAGAAAGTTTTGAACGTTCGAAAAGGTAGGTTTGTTCAGTTGTGTTCCCAAATGCAGTTTATTTTATTTTATTTTTGACTTAACAGTGTTTTCTGTGTATGCAGTTTGAGGAGAGTGAAGCATAGTTTGAGGAGAGTGAAGATAAACGAGTTTTGATTTATGGAAGTAAAGAGGAGTTGGAGGAGGAACGCGAGGATATTCAACCTAGCTGGCGAATTTTAATTTATACTATGGATCGACGGTTGTTTTTTTGTACTAATACTGATGATGATTTCTCGGAAGGGTGTCGTGTCTTAGTATACTATTGCGGGGCATTGTGTAAACGCGACAATTGATGAGTTGCCCTAACTTGGGAGTGAGCTGAGCTCCTCATGTTTTTTTGGTTAAATACTTTAACTGCCTTTCGAATATTTGTCCATTTTTGAATATTTTTACCATTTTTTTTTTTTTTTTTTTTTATAAATATATTTTCAATTGATGATCTTGAATGATATTTATAGTTTGTGTAAGATAATTTATTTTGTCATTGTCATGGGCAATTTTGTGTTTGCAGATGTAAATTTTCGCCCAAATATTGTTCTTCCGAATATGCATGTTTAGGCCGATTATGAAATTACCGAATTCAAAATAATAATAAAGTAAAAAATTAAAAGCGTAAAGAAATATTCACAAGTGATTTTGTAACGTGCATATAAAATATAATTTAAAATAGGTGGTTCGTAACACCTATTTACATAAATCCTTCGCAAAATGTCATTTACATACTTTTAGCATTTCCCGTAACGAAATTAATCCAATTGTATATAATAATTTTGTAATTACATATACTTAATTTTAAATTTTAATCATAGATTTCTTGATGATCATTTCATTAATATAAAAATAATTACAAAATGGAAAAAAAAAACTCAAATAGAAAATTAGGAAACACTAATACATAGAACCCTAGGTACACGTGGCAATAAGTTTACCCCGCATTGCAATTTTATTCTCCAATTCTATTCAAGAACGCTCCTGCTCAGCTCAAATCTCAATCTTCCTCAAGAAACTCGCTATTTAAAGGTCAGTTTTTTTTTTCTGCTAATCTTTCGTTTTCCCTCGATAAATCTAATTAAATTTGATGTTCATTTTCGTGTTTATCTTTTCGAAGATCTCCGAGTTGTCATAGAAATTTCGTAATTATGAGAGAATGGCGCTGTTTAGATACATATATTCCTTCAGTGTTAATTTTTTGCTGAACAAGGAACAGACTGTAGGTTTCAATTTGCTTATTCCTTATCTCTGAATCCTCCGTATAGCATGATCCTAAAAAAACATTATTGTAGTTTAAAATTTGCGTGTGCTATGGGCTGTAGTTAAGGTGTTTGTTGAAATGCCTGCGAGAGAAACAGTAAATAGTTTGAAGGTGTTGAGCATTTCCCCAAATCTATCTGTTTTAGACTGTCTATTTCACTTATTCCTCATCTCTAAAATCCTATGTATTGCATGGTCCGGAAAAATCATTACTGTAATCGAAGATGTCCGTGTGTAAGCTAAGGTCTGTAGTTAAGCTGTTATTACTGTAATCGAAGACTTCCGTGTGTAAGCTAAGGTCTGTAGTTAAGCTGTTTGATGAAATGTCTGAAAGAGAAACAGTAAATTGTTTGAAGGTTTTGAGCATTTTCCCAAACTCCATCTGTTTTAGACCGTCTCATTTGCTCGTTCCGTTTCTACATTCTTCAAGATACAAATACCCACTTACACAATCTTTCAAAATACAGTCTCAGCTATGGCTGGAAAAGCAGTAAAATCTGTTGCAAAAGCAGTGGGAGGATACCAATATCCATGGCAAGAGAAGTTAGCAAAGTACAAGGATGAGCTGTCAAAGGGTGTATGGGGTTACTGGGAGCTTGGAGCATGGAAGCCTCTTTCAATCAGTGCACGCCATAGAGCTCGGCTCCGTAAGGAAGTCCTTTTATCTGGAGCTGATTGGGAATATGATCCAGCGAGGAAGGAGATGAAGACCAAGAGGAAAGGTCATAAGGTTGACCGATTAGCTGCTGAGAAACGAGAACGTACTAAAGAACTCATGGAAGGTATGCCACAGATGTTGGCCGACTATAAGAAGAGAAAGTGGGAGCAGAAGATGAAAGCTGAAGAAGATGCTGCTAAGAAAACTTTGCAGGAGTAGTTTGCAACTTTTAACCCTTTTTCCCCTCCATATATATGGGATTAAATTTGAATTGGATTTCTGCTTTCGTTTATTATCACCAGTGGATTTTTCATTTTCATTTTCATTTTCATTTTCATTTTCATTTTCATTTTCATGTAATGAGCCTTCGGATTCATGGGGTTTCTTGGATTTTGTTTCTTGTTTTAGAATTGGTATGTGAAAAGTACTTTGGATTTATAAGACATTGATCAATAAGAAATCTGTGGCTCTGTACAATGAGCTTATCCTAAACTTTTGCTGTCCAATGCTGATGGAATCCCTAATATTTTTGTGGTTTTCATGCAAGAAAAATTCGATATTGCGAGAATTTCTGGGGGACAAATTCAAAGCTTTTCAATACAACAAATCGTATTGAAGAATGCATATTTGTGATTGCATGGATTATAGATACACTTCAGTCTGCAAGTAAGTATTGTGAATACTGTACTATAAATATACACAACCAACATTATGCTGCGAAGAACAATCTATATTCTTACAAAAACACCCTTCAAAACTCCATTTGTTGAGATGGTGGAGGGCTAATCCTTGTCTTATGCTGACCTGTAGATACAAATTTAATTGCAAAATATTAGTACACTTTAATTTAGCTAAAACATCCTCTGTATGTAATCGTAAATCATTTTATTTTTTTTGCATTTTGGTAAAAAATAGGAATTAGTACCGCGTATCTCCACTTCCCTCCATTCTTGAACGAGCGCACAGCAACAACACATAAAGTGTGACAAGAAATCATCAAATATGCCACCCTGCAACATAATCGCAAAATATTATGTACGTGAATATTCGAACATATATTCCAAGAATAGACAAACGTAGTTTCGTAGTTTTGAAGAGTACCTTGATGTCAAGTCTCCTCCGAAGCTTTTTTCTTATACAACACGTATAGCAACAACATCCGAGTATCAATGTGTACGCCATTATTTCATTACACGTCTCTGCTGAAGCTGTCACGGTAAACACTATGCATTAGTTTCTTTTCGCAATTGCACTTGCATCAAGAACTAATATCTATATATATATATATATATATATATATATATATATATATATATATATATATATATATATATACACTCACTTATTTCATTTCCTGTTGCCACTGATGCTATCTTTGAAATTGTGTCACAAGGACAAAAGAAGGTCTTTAAACCTGTCATTACATACTTAAAAACAAATTTAAATTCCATGCTCTAACGAAATAATGCGATCAAATTAAGGTGGTGTCTGAAAAAGGGAACGCACACAAGTAAGGGTCGGAACAGCAGCCGAGTAAATCCGAATGCCACTCGTCTTGCCAAATTGTTTCCTTCATTGATGCCGTATTTATTGTGGTTTCTCTACATATATTATTATTATTCTTGCTAGAAAAGTGTTCCCTTTGCGGACTACTTTTGCGGGGCGAATCTTTCTCCGTAACGGAATTTGCAGCAATTTCAGTAACTTCGATCAAACGTTCGATGACTTGGCATTGACCAACGTCCATATTAGCTTGTGAATTCTGAAGCTCTTTCTTGAGCTTTTCGTGCTCTTTCTCTAATGCTTTGTCGAAAGGCAAATTCGGGTAAGTGCAAGAAATGCTCTTCTTCAACATTGTTGTGTCGCTCTCGGAAATGGCGACTTGCAATTTTCTGTCGTCTTCGTCTAACGTGTATTCACGCTGATCCCTTTGAATCTCTTCTACCCTCTCCTGAATAATTAATATAATTAATTCATCAATTGATTAATAATAGTAGACATTTGTAGTAGCAAAATGCACACCACATCCCTTAACATTATTTGATCTTACTTCGACTAATCTTATCTTAGCAACCAAACACGGCCTTAATGAATATTCCACACAATTACAATTCAAGACATGATAAAAAAAACTAGGCATCTCAAGAATCACTAATAATCTACCTTAATTAGTGCCCCCTTTCACTTTTTTATAACTTTAATATGTGAAATTAAAAAAGTTACAAAAATTATAAAAAAACTATAAAAATTATAAAAAATTTAAAAAAAATTAAAACAAAAAATTTAAAAAATAATAATTTTTTTTTTTTAAAATTAAAAAAGTTATAAAAAAAATTATAAATTTTTTTTAAAAAAAATATTGTCTTAATTAATAAACTGTAAAATTACCTTAACCCTGGCATTATCAATAAGGGCAATAAGAGGAATAATCCTTAAATAGCGATCAATTTCTTCTTGAGCTCTTCTAAACTGATAGACAATATTCCAACCCATAGCCATTAAATAAAGATAGCTTCTTTCTTGACAGCTGTTGACAAGAAGATAAGCCCTTCTCAAAGCATCTTCGAGATGCTCCAATGGCTCCCGAGTTTCAGGGTATCTCTTCAACTCAGTAATCTTGAGCTGCTCAAGCAAATTCCCAATCATTTTAACGTGCTGCGCGAATTGCCTGCAGTTCTGCTTGTGCATTCTTGCAGTGCTCGCCGCCTTCACTATCAAACCTATTAATGATATTGCGTTCAGACCGCTTAGTTGTACTACATTAGCGATTTCTCCGAACTGCTCCCAAGATCCCATTTTTTTTTTTTTTTTTTTTTTTGAGTTTAATTTCTTGTTTGGAGAGAGAAAATATTTAACTTTGTTGTTTGGAGAGAGAAACCGTTGGAAAATGGCAACTGTCTTTTTTGTTTTGTTTTTGGGGAGGAAGATGAGAGCCGAGCTGGTGAAAGGGGAAGAAGCATTGATTTCTGGAGATTTGGGTTTGGGAGAAAGTGACTTTCTTCAATGTGTAAGAGAATTATTGTTTGGATTTTGGTGGGTTTTTTTCATGTGGCCACAAAGGAATTAATTACTACTCTCATGTGCATGCAAAAAAGAAAATTAATTAAGTGAAAAATGATAGTTTCAAATACAAGAATTAATTAATTAATTACTCCATATTCATAATTCAAGATTATATTATATTCTTGAATTTCATTCAGAAGTTTATGAAAATAATTTTGACCATCACATATAAATGAGTTGTATATATATATATATATATATATATATATATATATATATATATATATATATATATATATATATATATATATATATATATGTAATGGGGAAATTACAGTTTTCGCCCCCTCAAGTTTACACTAATTTCATATTTGGTCCCTCATGTTCCAATAATTGAACACTTTTGGTCATTTTCGTCAATTTATCGTTATTACATTAGTTAAAGCAATGATCGGCACACACTTGATTCCGTTAGTTTTAGCTTTAAAATATTGATTTTTCTAAACATAAGGGATTAAATTTGTTTTTTGTGAACATGAGGGACCAAATGTGAAATTGGTGCAAACTAAAGGGACAAAAACTAATTTTTTTCCTATAAAAAACAATATCATGCTTGACTCAACTTTTGAGGCGTGTGTGAGAAAGTGGGACATAAATAGTTTGGGGGTGGGATTAGTGGGGTCAAAATGAAAAATATTCAACCAAAACTTTTTGTTGGATGGGCACCAGCCACCACATGTATGTATCGATTGTGTATATCCTTTCATTGTGGTGTGTAATGACTAAGGACTACCTTGGATGCTTCTCTTACATCTTTCATTTTTATATTGCAAACTTTCAGGGGTCACTTTCGAAATTAAGATAAACTTAAGGGTATGTTTGTAATTCTGAAATAGTTCGAACTTAAGACTTAAGAGGGTACCCAATTTTATGATCCATTTCATATCTTTTCACAAGGGCCCAAAGCTAGGATCTGTTGTTTCATGTTAACAACTGAACCCAGATTTTTCGGACCAAGCCCAATGGGCTTTCATTACCGAAATCAACGCTAATATAAAAAATAATAAATAAATAAAAAGGGAATAAAAATTCTAATAGGCGATGTATTTATTTATTTATTTAGGGAAAAAGTCAATCGATTCCTGAATAAAGTATGATATCAGTAAGTACTTTAGCGCCACCGAAGACGGCGGTGGAAATATTCGCCGGCGGAGAAAGGTATTTAGTAGGGACGGAAAAAGAGATACGGTGAGAAGATTTCATTTTAATTTTCAACTTTCCAGCTATAGAGAGGGGTGGAGCTCATCATTTATTACTACTAACTATCATCATTAACCCACTAAGCACACCACTAATTAATTCAGTGGTCCCCGCCGCTTTAACTCTTCGTTTACCTTTCACCGGAAAATATTATTATTATTTGCACACCTCGACGGCGCCGGCAAGTTCATCATCATTTATCAAACTTGAAGAATCCCATTTTATTTTCGAGTGATCTTATTCTAATAATTATGTGCAATTGTATTGTATAATACAATTGCAAATTATTATAATCCAAATGTAAGTGTTGCAATTTGAATTTTTGTTCTGATCTAGTGTTGCATTTTATTATATCACACATACATATACATATATGATATATGGGTATATGATTAATTAATATTTACATTACTAGCCTTTTTCCCCCTAACAACTATTATACACTCAAGTGTGCATCATTAAAACCCACAAAGGTAAGTAATTTAATCTTGTGGTTTGATGACGGGGAGTTCGTAGTGACTGAGGGGGTCGAAGACCAAGAAGTGAGTTGTTTATACCAAACAATCTCATGATCCATACGGAAAGGAAAAATAATTCCACGCTCTATCTTTCGGAAATGGAGGATTAAGAAATTCCTATTGATTTCAACTTTCTCCAGACCTCCGAGAAAAAGAAAAAGAAACGGCTCAATGGTACGATCTTCGTCACCCCTAAATGAATAGGGTGATCTGGTAATTCTCTCGAAACCCTGAAACCTATCGTTTTAGGACAATATAGACTTTACACACTGATCGATTGTTGACATTACAGTATCTCTATAGCTACGTGGGAGTTAAGACCACCATATATTTTTTTCGAAAAGATTTAAAAACTTAAAGTGATGTTTATTTGTATTTTAACGTTTATTATAATTTAGTTTTATTAATAAAAATCAAAATAAAAAAGTAAATATGTTTTGATACTCCAAAGAGAATAAATAATAAATTAAAAAAATATTAATCAAGATCCAAAACAGCGGCTATAAAACAAGGCCTGATAATTAAGTCTCTGTCACCATCGGTATGGCTTCGTCGAGCAGCAACAACACTCATGGCAAAAACCTTCGGAACGCAGTGGTGGCGCTTCTCGCTCCTCTTCCTTCCATTTTCTTCTATCTCTCCTTCCTCCGCCATTACTCCGCCGCAGCAGAAGCAGGTTCCCTCTCTCCTCTCTGGACTTGGTGCTATCACCACCCTCTTCTTTTAGCCAACACCCTCTTCTTCCTCAATGTCAACGTTCTCTTCTGGCTTATCGGCGTCCTCCAATCCAGCCACTGGGTTCGTAATTTACTGCACCTCTCATTATCGCATTTCTTGTTTTCGTCGGTCTTCCTTATCAATTTTTTTTCTTATAAAATTGTCAACTGTAAAATGTGGTGTTATTCTCAGATGATAGATTTGTATTGGACGATGATACCATTGTTGCTGATCCATTACTTCTCAACCCACCCGCTAGCGCAATGCAATTCCTGGAGATCGAGGCTCGTGATTCTTCTGACGTGGGTTTGGTCGATTAGGCTCACTCACAGCTACTTCCGTCGAGAAAAATGGCAGTGGGGTGCTCGAGAAGACTGGCGATTCAGCGATATGCACCAACAGTACGGCCAAAAATGGTGGTGGATTTCCTTCTTCGCTGTCTACCTTGCTCAGCAGGTAAAAATCACTTCACTGTAGTTTACCTGTTCGATGAATTGCCTGAACGAACTTAACTCTATAATAAAACAATCTTTCTACAGGTTTTTCTGATGGGTATATGCTTGCCTCTCTACGTTGTCCACTCGAAAGATAAGCAATTAAACATATGGGATTTATTGGCATCGCTAGTGTGCTTGACCGGAGTAACCATTGCATACTTTGCCGATACACAGCTTCACAATTTCGTCACTCGAAACGAAAGGCTGAAGAAGCTTGGCCAAGATTTAGTGCCGAATCTCGACGAAGGGCTATGGCAGTACTCGCGGCATCCGAACTATTTCGGGGAGCAGTTATGGTGGTGGGGTTTGGTGATCTTCGCTTGGAACTTGGGCTGTGGGTGGTGCTTCGTCGGAGCATTGGTCAACAGCTTGTGCTTGGCCTACGTGACTATTCTTGTCGAGGAACGGATGTTGAAGCAGCAGTACAGGGCTGAGGCGTACAAGAACTACCGGAAACGAACATCGGTCTGGATACCTTGGTTTAAGACATCCTTAACCGGGAAAGAGAAGGAGACTTGATCTCATTTAAGGTTGCTTCTGATCCTCTATGGATATGTGTTCATATTTACTCGCATTTTCGTTTAGCTGTTGAAGTGTTTTGTTTGTTGTTTTGGAAATGGATTGAATAATTGTGTCAATCAAATGTTTGCAATTAAACTTTTTTGTTGTATAAAGATTTCGTTCTACATTGTTCGGGGTGAAATTGTTGTCCAAATTCAGCAGAGTAATTTTTTTTCTTTTTTTTTTTTTTTGTGAAGCTGAAGCTGTTTATGTAATTTCGTTAGGATCAAATTATCGACTCTGAGTGTCCAACATTTTTCGAATTCAAGAATTTATAAAATTGGCACTGTCTGCGAAATTGAGATTGAAATCAAGTGAAACGAGATTATGTATATATATATATATATATATATATATATATATATATATATATATATATATATATATATATATATATGAACCAAAGTGTGTTGCATTTCCATCTCAATATAAGATGAATATAAATGCAAGCACTACTTATGTTTTGATTGTATGAAAAAACACATAAAAATAAGACACTCGTAAACAGTAGTTCCCGTCTCGAGACAAGATAAATTGTCGGGAAGAAGTCGGCCAGTTACGTTGAATGAGCCGTCACACGAATTTGTCGAGATATTTTAGAAGGACTTGATCGACAAGAACCTTGTATGCTTTCTCAGTTGGATGATAACTGTCCCAAAATACGTACTTAGAATCATCTCCACATGTTCCACTATATCTATTACACAGTATCACCACTTCTACATTTCCTGTCCCACAGCAACCTCTGTCACTAACTTCAAACCCTGTAAAAAAAATTAAAAATTGAATCTTTATTATTACATGCATTATGTCTATATCTATATGTATGTATGAAGAGGTAGGGCTGACCGTAATTTTGAGGGTATTGGATGAGATTAAGAAGAGGGTTGTAAATATCAATGTAAACGATTCTTGATTGAGGCAACGTTGCGGTGAGAGAATCGAGTGTAGGTGAGAGCTTAGAATTAACTAATATTGCAGCTTTGTTGTACTCTTCTACACACATTCTCCCCGAGCCACCTGCTAGGCTTCGCTGAGCTGGCAAGCACCCGATCGGTGGGATTCCAAAAACTCCGATTCTTCTTGGTCCAAGCTTGTACAGTTCCTACGTATACAACAAATCATATTTCTCCAGCCTCGTATCTTTTTTATTTGGTTGAGAAATTGA
>NW_012193250.1:4328625-4345664 GCF_000504015.1 Erythranthe guttata | reverse complement strand
CACTGCACTTTGAGCTTCACAATGTACTCTTTGAATTGCTCCAGTTGAGTAGATAATGGTGTCACTGACTGTAGAAACAACAAATATTATTACTTTGTATTTATGAATATTAAAAAAAATTAAAAATTAAAAATTGTGTGAATATAAATATGTATGTATATACCGCTAATTGAGGTGTTTGGGGGTCAAATCCAGACCCCCCTGAAGCAAAGCTGACACCTGTTAGAAGATCTTGAGGCTTCAAGTTTGGGTCAAGATAGGCTGGTATTAACTCTTTTATTCCTAATTCTTCAGCTGCAATATTAATGCAATTTTCAATACTAACTTGTGAATAATATCAAACAGTTGGAATATCATATTTTTTCGAAATCTTTTCGATTATTTTTTTTATAAAAATAATCGATAGAATTTTCAAGTTATGGGCCCGAATGAAGACGGGCCCGGTTTTGCCATTAAATGTGCTGATTAAGGTTTAATGACACTCCTATTAAACCTTTTATTATTGTTTAATAAAAAAAGTTGTATATGCTTAATGAAGAAATAAATTGACAAAACAAACTTCCATCAGCTACTAATACTCAAATCTCATATATATATATATATATATATATATATATATATATATATATATATATATATATATATATATATATATATATATATATATATAGAGAGAGAGAGAGAGAGAGAGAGAGAGAGAGAGAGAGAAGAAGAATAAGAAGAATATATATATGACAAAAACAACTGGATTTATGCTGCAAAAGTCAATGACAACGTAGCAACTAATAAAAGTTTCTCACCATCATAAATTTCAAAAGTCAGCTTCATAAATCCATATATTATATATATTATATATAGTATGTGTACATACAGACACACACACAGATAGAAAAGCACAAGAACTTCTGATATACACATGTTCGAAATTTCTGAACAAGAAAGATTTTAAGAACATAATTAACGTTGAACTAAACAATTAATTACACACAAATACACATATATATACTAGTGTAGTGTGTGTGTGTGTGTATATATAGATATATGTATTTATCATACCAATCAAATCCGGAGGCGTCTTGCCATTGCCGAACCTCCCGGTGGGGATTCCATCTCGGAAATCTTTGCCGTAAGGTGGAAAGTTACACCTAACGAGGGTGCTGATTCCATTGTTATTACCCTGATCGACTATCGAATCCCCGAACGCGAAAATTGCCGGAACCGTCGTGTTTGGAGGCAGATTCACTAGTCCATTACAACAACCTATGCACAACAAAACAAAAACACACAAATGCCAAAACACCATCGAATTTTTCGCACAACAAAAGATCTTCTTCATACTTATTACGAAAAAGCCAAGAGAGGAGGGAGTTTAAGGGTTCTTGATTTTTTCAGACTGAGATTTATGTCTATATATATAATTGAATTTGTAGTGAGTATTTAATTTGGTTATGTGGTTTGTATATATGTAGATTATGTATGTATAAGTGTGTGTTGGCATGCTAATCACTGGTTAAGGAAGGTAGGTGCGTTATTTAATACAGATTAGTGACAATTGCCATCAGACTAGCCATGCATACCCAAAAAAAAAAAGGTTATTTGGAAGTCATGGATTCCTCGAGAAATATAAATAAAGTTGTTTTTTCTTAAATTGGTATATAATTAACTCATTTCATATATATTAATTTCTCGACACACGTCGGATATTATTGGGTCGTCTTCGTGATATGATCTCCAAATCAAATGATAGAATTGATCATTGTGTTTCACTATTTTTTTTTCTTCGAGAAATTGAATATTATTAGTAGTTTTAAGAAGTATTTTTTTTTTTAATTTAATCTAAATTTATGAAGAGAAGTAGTAATTAAGAGGCTAAAGTGAGACAAATTAATTGAATATACATTCTCAACTTAATCCCTCTTTCTAGATCTTGTTGGTAAGGTTGGTTCAGAAGAATGATTTCAATTTTGCAGAAATGTCAACTAGTTAATTGATGTTTTTTTTATTTAAGATAATTAATTAAATTAAGTAAAGCAATTTTGTATATGTAGACGCAGATTATTGATTTACTAAAAGAAAAAAAACAGTTTGGTAAACTACCACACTCATAGGATCAGTGTATTGATTAAATATATTTATTATTCATTCAGTTTTTAATCATTACAACTTTGGAAGGAAGAGGATATATTCAATCAACGTGTTCATAAACAATTGTATCAAGTCTATCTTGCACATATATGTTATTTAATAATTAAAATTGAGTCAATTTTCAAAATTAATTATTGAATTAGTGATTGACATGCACGAGTGAGTGTATCCCTTTTTTTTTATTATTATTATTATTATTATTATTATTATTATTATTATTATTATTATTATTATTATTATTATTATCATCATCATCATCATCATCATCATCATCATCATCATCATCATCATTATTATTATTATTATTATTATTATTATTATTATTATTATTATTATTATTATTACTACTACGTATGAGTGTATCAATTGGCCTCAGCTACATCAAAAGATTAAAAGTTATAATTAATGAGTTGAATGTTGGATGTTACTCAAAAGTGGTATTGTTGAGATGTCACATGCCATAATGCTTTGTTTCATTATTTGTTTTAAAATTAAATGTTTATGCCAAATAATGTTAATTAAGCTAAGAAATAGTAGTGCATAATTACGAATTCTAATCGTAGGTTTAACTTCAATTTAATAAGTTAACATGCACTAAAAAAAAAGTTAATACTTAATACCTTGCCCTAGCTTGTATAGAGTTACAAGTACTCTGTAAAGTTATAAATTGTAATTAATTATATTGTATTTCTAGCACAATATTATTATCAATGTAATGTATATTAAATGGAAAAAGTGTCAATCAAAGGACCACGTGTACAGAACTTAGCTGTTTGGTGAACCATAGTCTAACATTAATTATGGGCCATTGCGACAAAAAAATAGTTAACAGGTTTTCATTAAGTTGATTGAGAGAAAGAAACGTTATTTTCATTAACTGGGCCAACAAAATTAAATAAATAGGTATCAAAGTTTTAATTAAGTTGAGAGATGGGTCACGAGAACAAGTCCACTAACAAATGCTACACTTCAACTACTTTCTAACCAGGCCAATAATTAAAGTGCCACAGCAAAAATAATTTCGGATTTTCTACAGCATTGAAAAATAGTTATTTCTTTAAAAAAAAAAAAAAAAAAGAAGGATGCATGATTACAATTTATTCATGAAGAATACGAACACAATTCCCCCAAATTATAAGACAAAGTGCACTGTAATCAATTTATCTACCAAGGGGGGAGGGGATTATTATCACAGGATAAAAGAAGTAAAAGATTCCTTACCGTCAAAAGATTCCACTAAAAAACGAGACCAAAAAACGGGCTATGCCTAGATTTTAGAAGAAACTCCCACAGCATTTTCCATTCGAGAGTACCAATCACCTATACGTGTGTGCTCCACCATGTCTTTACCGGACCTGAGGTAGCGTATAGGTCTTAAAACACCATACACCGCCAGGTCAGCTAAGTTAGGCTTGCCCCCGCCTGATGCAAAAAACGTAGCGTAAGAGAAATTAGCCGTTCGTATTTTTGATGTTAATAATGTATATGATATAATAGATATAGAAAAGAAAAGGTGGAGCTAAACCTAGAAAATCTTGGCCCTTGAGAGCATCTACCCATGTCTCTGCAGCTTCGTACAAAGAAGCACGTGCATCGGTGATGTTATATTTTTTCTTCAGTCTCTTTGAAACAAAATACATTGCAGCAGCTCCAGCATATTTTGCTGTTATTCTCTCGGTGAAGCTGAAGTTACCTGCATTTCATCCGAAGCCAGAAACTAATCTTAAGGCAGATGAGAGAGCAAGCGAAAGAAACGGATTTTTTCTTTCTTTTAATTGATAGAATATAATCTGTATTTAGAAAAATCCGCAGTACTGGAAATTTAATTGTTAATTCCAGCTATGTTACTGATACAAAAAAAAAATCTCACCATGACTAGTGATGTAGTCAAATGACTCGAGAGCTTCGGAGGGACTTCGATAAATATTAGGTGACAAAATATGCACCAAATGATTGTCCACCCAACTGCAATGACGGCAGTTTATTAACATTCACAATGCACGTAAAAACTAAATGCTCGTTCACAGTAACGTAAATTACGATGCAAAATATATAGAGGTGCCTGACAACATTATCCTTCAAATATTGAAAATGGTAATGAAAGGCAATACTAATTGGAAAAGATTCAACATACCCGCGCCACTTCTTCTCTTCACCATCTTGCCCAACAGAATCTTTGGACACCTCGGGGTGAATCTTTTTGTCCAACTTGTCTATTATATCTACATAGAGAAGGACATAGATTTAAAACAAATAGTTTAGTTGACTTAGCTGCATAGAAGAAATAAATATAGTTTCAAAATGATTCTAAAAGACCTAAATGTCAGGGCATTCTGAAAAATTAGATTATTGTCCGTTCTACATATTCAGTACCTGATGAGTCAACCATCTGTTCGCCATCAACCATCAAAATCGGAACTTTCTGGTATTCAGAAAATTTGATTTCCTTTTTGTTCATAGGGTTGACCTCCACAATTTTGTATGGTATATCATAGTAGTCCAGAAACGCTGGAAAAGTAAGATTCATAATTACAAAGAGTTCATTTTCAGGAACGTTACCATGATCAAATGTTTGAATACTACAGGGTATGGTTACTAACAAGACAACATAATATTAAGAGAATGATTTCTTGGCATATCATTCTTGAAAAACCATGTCTTCAAAAAGTGAGATAAAAATGTATATAGAGAGGAGAATGGTTTCGAGAATGTGTTAAAGCACATAAGAGTGTGATGTACAGTCAAATTAAAATGCTGTTTTTTTCTGAAAAGGAATGCAAAGGTACTTCAATGTATTACGTACTATACGTCTATACACAACGTTTTATGCTATTCTATCCAAACATCAAATTCTATGTCAATTGGTACATGTCACTGATCACCCCTTTTACTTGCACATATGGATTAAATACATATTATCTTTGAAAATGTCTAGGGTACATGTGCACTAACAGCTGCTCCAGAAAAGAAAAGCGTCGAACCTTGTTTTTGTATTAGATGCTCATACATATTTATACAACAGAATAAAGCAAGATAATCTCAAACTTATAAGTTTTAACATGATCTGTATACGAAAGATAAATGTTGAATAGCTAAGCTCCGAACACAATCCTGTTAAATCAAAGATTATTAGTTTACCATACTTCTTAACTCTCAAAGCAAATCAATCATAAGAATTAACTGTTTCGATCCTGCTTCCATTTTAGCAATTTCTGATGCACACAGAGTACAACACATTTAACTTTAACTTTGCACAGAAATTTCCCCAATATTTGATTTAAACTTGAATTTAGATAAATCAAGTCCCATACATATTCCAGCCAAAAATTGAACTATATATCAATACCTTTGACTTTGTTACAGAAAGGGCAAGCTTCATATTGATAAAGAACGACGTCCTTCGGCCGAAATTTTGACTGGACCGGCTCCTTTGCGTTGACCTCTTCGACGAGCGTTGTGGCGGCCACCGAGAAAAACATCGTCCCAGCGACAGCGCGAGCAACCTGATCAGCGGCGATCCTGTTGTTCGAAAACCAATGAGATCTGGATTCGCAGCTGCTGTTGCTGTTCGTGCTGAAGAGAGCAGCCTGGAAGAGCCGGTGGTGGTGCTGCGCGTGATTTCCGGCAGCTGAAGGCGCGACGGCGACGCCACCAACGGCGCGGCTAATCGCGGCGAGTCCGCTTGCGCTAACCCTTCTCATCTGTAGAACGATCTGGTGATTTTCGTGAATGAGAATCTGGAAAGTTGAAAAGGGGAAAATCGCAGTTATTGATTTTGTGTGGTTTATGCGAGGGTTTTAGAAGCTGTACACGTGAGCTCAAATGTTTTTTTCGCCGACTCTGATGACTCGGCTCGAGCCGATTCTGTACAGAGCCGACTAACATGTGGGCTTCTAGGCCCATACAGTCCCATTCGTCTACACACTATCTCATTGGGCTTAGAAATAAAAATACACACAACTTACATTGTTGAAATTAAGTTAGACCAAATAAAAGTCCATGCTTTTTATTATTACAGGGAACTGAAAATATATTTACCATAGAACCTCGATAAATTAATAACTTCGCTAAAATAATAACTTTTTTCGGTCCCGATTCGATAATAACATACCAAATTATTAGTTCGATAATTTAATATTTTGCTACAATCAATAGAATTTTGTTAGTTCCGTCTTTATTAATTTATAGAGGTTTCACTGGAGTATAATTTGATATTGTACGGAATTGATTTTTTTTATCTACCCTATGACCAATCAAAATCCAACATGAATTAATTTGTTTGTCAAAAAAATTAATTATAAATTGAAACGTGAAACTTGCCACTTGCTTAACTAGATCCCCAAAATTCACAATGCTCCGACACGTAATAAGTTTATAAACGGAGGACATAATAATAAATAAAAACAAAACAAAGGGCTAAACTGCAAAAAACGACGATCGCGTTGATTCCACGAGGACCACGACTATATAGTCCAACCCATACCCTGGGAACTCAGGAGTCTACTCTCTGTTAGCGAAATTCAGCAGCTGTGATTAATCATTGTATCGAGATTCCTTATTCATCAAACTTTACTAGGTTTCCTGTTATTCCTTTTGAACAAGACTTTGTGATTTGAAGACTTTGTGATTTGAAGACATGTCTCGTTGCTTTCCGTTCCCTCCGCCGGGGTATGAACTGACCGGAGCAAAGATTGGGGCTTTTATCGATTCCGATAAGGTTTGTTCAACAGAGCGCCTTGATTTGAAATTTTGGTATATGCGAATTGTAGCATACGCTTGTGAATTTCTGGGTTTTGTACGTGTTCATGGACTTCTAATTTAAAAAAAAAAACCCTAATTCTTGGAGCTCCAAAAGGAATTTCTTTAATATTAATGGTATGACAGATTTTTACTAATTAGACATTGACTAAACACAGATCACGCCAAGTAAATCATGTGAGATAATCAAATAGATTTTGGGGATATGGAATTATTGAAAAGGGTGTAAGATTAACCTGGATTTAGTTAGAACTTACGAAGTTTTTGTGATCCGTTGTTGTCTAATTAAAAAGAGTCGTTATCGAAATCTACTCGTCTGCAATCATGCACACTGAGTTTGAGGTGTTGAACCGAAATAAGGTCGACAACTAGATAGGAGTGCAATTTTCGGAATTGGGATGTTCACGGTGTACTATGGTTATGAATTTTGGTCGAAAATTGGAACGCTAGCAGTTGAAGTATTTTAAATAAATCTTTATCTATGTTATATGACTATTTGAAGAAATTAGTTGTGCTTGCTCTTGATCGCCTCGATTCTAAAATTATTTTATGTTGGTTTCTAAAAGGAAAAACAATGGAAGAAGGAGAAGAGAAGAGAGAAGAAAGAGAAACGGAAGGATAAGAGAAGAGAAGCCGAAATTCAGCCGTTAGAGCGAAGCGGCCTCACGGAAGAACATTCACATCCCACCTCGTCTTCAGACAGCACAAATAACAGCCACAAGACGAAGAAGCATTATACTCATTCACAAGGTATCTTTAATTCGCTTCCACGATCACTACCGCGATCTTTTTTTCGTCACGTTTGCTTATCATTGCTAACATTGGTTGTGGAACAGGTAAAGTTATCTTGATAAGACTGCCCTCAAACGAGAAAAACGAGCTTCATTCTGTAGCTAAAGAACAATACCTCTGCTCAATATCTGCAGTTGGAGTAGAGAACTCGGCGCAAACATTGGAGTTGCGATATAAGAATTTACTTGAGGGTTGTCTTCCGTCATTGACTCAGTACGCGCGTATGGATACAGAGGATCTTGACTGGCTAATGCAGGGGAAAAATGAAGACGTGCGGACCAGGAAAAGGCAGAGATTCGAACGCGGTGATTGTACGAGTTTCTCGAAAAGATCGGAATTGTGGCCTCGTGCGGAGTACTTGCATGAAATTGGTATCTATGCATTGCCTTTCACAGTTCCTTATTGAGTTTGTGCTGATGGTCAAATATATAGCACAGTAGTAATATGTTGTTTCTGATAAAAAAAAAAAATCGGAATTGCCTCTCATAGGTTTTGTATGTTGAGATCAAAGTTCATTAGATTGTTGTGTATGTAGTAACATGAATTGTCAGCCAATGAGTTCAATTGTTCATAAATACAGTTGTGATATAGTTTCATACATATTGTTCTACTGCTGCATATTTAGAATATTGGGTAAATTACGGCTATCCTTTGAGGTAAAGTCAAATTACGATAAAATCTTCTCTAGAATATGTGGTGTCAACTTAGTAGAATCTTTTAAATTATGTGGAATATTCTCTAGTTTGTACACGCTTTACCCCATTGCAGATTCGTAATTGACGAATGATTATAATTACCAAAATAAGAAGAGGGTTTTAGTAATTTGACATTATATCAGGATGACCGTAATTTATAATTACCAAAATAAGAAGGGGGTTTTAGTAATTTGACATTATATCAGGGTGACCGTAATTTACACTTACAATATTTAGAAAGAATGAAGTTCTTGAATTGGTCAACAAACACTACGCATTCCCCACACACACACAAAAAAAAAAAAAAAAAAAAAAAAGTTTGAAAATTTTATCCATGATTACTCATGGATAAATTGTCTGAAATAAGGCCCAATTATTGCAGATCAAAGTACCATGAAATAATGGGCCATTTTTATATTTAAAATTGATTACTGGGCTGTTAATTGGCCCAGTTACATATTTAAATTCTTAAACCAGCATCCCCCGTTTCTTCCCCCTTCGATAAACCCTAGCCCTAAAATCCCTTCTTCCTTCAACATTAAACTGGCAAATTTCCCCAATTGTTGTTAAGAAAACTAGTGGCTGAGTTGGTAAATATGACAGAGTACAGTCGTCAGCGTGACTTCATGTTCTGCGACATGTGCGGGACGCTAATGTCATTCAGTGATCCAATGTTTGCCCGTTGCCCGCTCTGCAAATTCCAGAAGCGCTTAAAAGGTTTTATTTCTTCCTTAATTTCCAGTTACAGCCTTTCACACTGGTTATTTGGTATTACTGTACTTCAATTTCTGAGCTTGCCGCTGATTTTTCAGTAACGGATTATCGGAATTTTAGATATTTATTTGAATTTCATCGCATCTGCCTGTGTTTAATTGTTCAGAATGCTATAGTCTATAGTAGAAAGAGTTTGTTTTTATGTTTTTATTTCATAAATTGAGGAAATTATGCTGTAGCTATTTTTTTCCCGCAGATATGGCTGTTAAAGACATTCGATATACTATCAGTTCTGAGGTATGTTATTAATATGCAAATTCAAAAGTTCACGAAACATTTTCGTTGTTTTGATTACGAACACGTGACAAGGTACAATGATTATTGAAGATAGATATGTTTAAAAGCAGTTTGACCAGATTAATACTCCCGGAAAATCAACCTTCTTATTCTCATTCTCTTATTAACCTCTCCAAACTCTATCCTCACCAATGTATAAAAATTCGGGATATCTTTGGATACTAATAATCGATCTTCTCTGATGCTGATTTTTTATTTTATACGATCAATCGATTGACGATATGTGCATTGTAGGATCTGAGGAGGGAGCTGGGCGTGTCTGCTCTCGATGACATAGAAGAAGAAAGGGAACTAAAACAAATGGTAAGAACTATATAGATACTCAATTCCTCGTTTTTTGTTATATATACATATATATTTAATAGTTGTTTATTTGTAACATTTTCTTTGACCTGACAGGATCATAATGCAAAGTGCAAAGTATGTCAACATGTGGGCATGGCTTATGTTGCCAGACAGGTAAATCGACGAACTTGCCGTTTCTTGCACTTCCGATTTCGAGTTTCATATTTTCTGAACTAACCAGCTTCTTTTTTTGTGTGTTCTTCAGATTAGATCTGCTGATGAAGGGCAGACAATCTTTTATACATGCCCTATATGTGCGTACAGACAAACTGAGAACTCGTAGATTACTCTTTGCAAAATTGAGAATAACAAGTCTCGGTTTTGCCTCACATTGACACTCGAGAGTTGTTGTATAAGAAAAGAAAACACACTCCGTCTCAAAAACTGCTCAAGAAATGCCCTCCATGATTTACTTGGTCGTTTTCATTATAGGTTTGTGAATCGGAGTTGCCTAGTAATTATGTCTGATGTCTCAATTTCAAGTAACTAAATCATTGTCGGCTTGTTTTTCTGTTGAATCTTGGAATTAGTTATACATAAATTTTGGCTAATTTTGCTGGTTTAACGCGTTATTAGTACTTCCCATCTAGTTGGAGCAGAAACAGGAAAAACAAAACATCATAAACTTCTAGCTTTATTATGACATTACTGCAAAGCCCTTGTCACATACAGTACAATTTTGTACCACATTTGATCTGGAAATAACATATTTGACGGAGACAAACTCCTTTGTGCTCTTTATTTAGAACTCATGCTAACCGCCCCTTGTTAAGAAGTTGCCGGAATCTACTCCCGGGAAGCGGAGGCATTGCATCTAAGGCCTAATCGACTTTCGCCTCAATGAAAATGTTGGCAAAGGCAAGCTACTTGGTGGTGGCGAAGATATTGCAAGTCCCGCAAAACCTGGAATCATATTGTCCACCCGATCTTCGTCAACTGCTTTCTGACGGGCGGAACTGTTGCTAGTTACTGGTTTGTTATTCCCATATGGTGTATATATACCCTTTGGGACAATAGGTGATTTTTTGTCTTCTTTTCTGGGGATTTTGGTTGATTTCTTGTTGGTTAGCGGTGGATGGTCTTTGGTTCTACAACTGTTTCTAGTCGCTGGAGGAGAAGAAATGCCGCCTCGGCTGGAGGAGCTGTGGTGGGGATGGGTGGTGGGATGAGGGAGGAGCGGTGGTTGCTGGAGTGTATAGGAAAGAAGTGGTGGGGATTGTAGAATGCCCATTGATGGATTTTTTCTGAGTTGGGATTTTTTATGGGAAGAGAAATATGGCTGCTCTTCAGACCCATACATGTCTATATATATCTATATATATATATAGATGGGTTTCTTCCTCATTAGGTATTAGAACTTCGAAGACAGCTTTTCATGAAGCTCTCCTTTAAATAGAAGCAGACGCATCAGAGCTGCTATTATTTTATGTGAAATTTTTAGTCTCGGTTTGTTATATTTCTTATGTTAAATCCCTTGAAAAAACAAACATTAATATATTTTCACGGTAATTTACCGACAAGAGAAGGCGGTCGGCTGACGCAATAATTCAGAGTGTAGGAAGGGTGTCAAGGGTCTGGGGCGGCCACCGCCGATGCGATTGAGACCATTGGATTAATGCTATTTTTAGACATATGGCACTATGGCAATTGTTGACCGCTGGTGTTTGTTCTCGGGTTAATAGATTTGCCCTTGCCTATAAGGAATTGTCTAGTGCGCCTATAAATTATGAGTAATGATGATAAATATGTAAATATTATATTGAATAATTAAAATAAATTCAATTATTTTATTGGATCTCGGAATATTTAACAAAAGAAACTCTATCAAAAATATGATAAGTAGCTGAAACACTAGTTGATTTACAAAACATCAAAAAAAGTCCGATTATTTAATTAATGACCGATTATTTAATTAATGATTAATAATCTACATAATCCTTGTTCAAGAAAAAAAATAATTATAATTTACCTAATCAAACGAGGCATGTGATTGTAAGTAAATCAATACAAGGCCCAATTACTATAATGTTCCAAATAAGACATTGAAAATCAAAGGTAGAGACCAATATAAGGCCCAACTCAACAAACTTTGGGCCTCAAATATGCCTCTCTCATTTTCTTTTAAAAAATATTGATTAGACTGTGAGACAGCTGCACGACCGCCCCAATCAGCCGAAGCTAGCCGAAAACAATCCTCTATTGAATCAATGGCTTGATCCACTGAGTTTGTTAATCACAATCGTGTCGAGCAACCATTGTTCATTCACAAGTACTCAATGATAAAGTGGTACGAGCCTATAGAGCCGATCATGTTCAAGTAAGGTCGTAACGGGCCTCAAATGTAGGTAACTTAAATTCAGTAATTCAATTCCATCATATGCAATGTAGGTAACTCAAATATCAATAATTTGGATTATTCCTTTTTTTCATTCTATACAAACTTCTTCTCTCTATTTTTCATTCTTTAATTTGGATTTTTATTTTTCTTTTTCTTTTTCTGTGGCAAATTGGTAAATATGTCCCACATTGGTGTCTGCTGGATTTATTCCTTGTTTCTACATTGGTAATAAGAAAACAAAGAAGAGTTATTACTGATTTAGTCCGTGGGGCTCTTCCTCGCGTCCTCTAAGCTCTCTGTCGGATTCCGGTAGAAAAAAGACCTGCAACGCCGGGAGGTGTTCCCGGCGGGAAAGCTCCGACGATCAAGTCAGTATGATTTCAAAGCGAGTTTTTAGAAAGTACGTAAAAGTGTGTGAAAAATGTATATTATCTGTGTGGAAAAACGCAATATCATTCCCTATTTATAAATGAGGAAACCTTGGCCTCCAAGGTTTCCTTTTTAGGGTTTTTTCCCCCCTCAAGCCATTGTGTGTATTGGGCCTTTTATAACCCTGGGCTCGATTTACCACGAGCCAATACTGGGCCTGCGAGCCGAAGTTCCGCAGTTCGTCGTTGAGGTCGTACGACCTAATGGTCTTTTTATATCATTGGGCTGAATTGCCATGGGCCTTTTGTCGTGGGCCTAATTCGTATTGGATCTTTCCAGAATGGCCCGTATCAACTACTCCCCCCTACTCCTTAATTATCGGGCGAGATAAAACTTCTGTTTTGTCCCGTTCGATGAATATGGAGTATGGAGTGCGAGGTAACAGTTCGTTTTTAGCGTTTAATCTTTGATGGGGAAGCGTGCTCTACCGCCTTCTGCTGTCCTATCAATCAATGCAGTCGATTCGAGTTCCCTAGGTCATAATGAGGGAATTTCAATTGGTGCTTTCCGCGCCGAATTCGAGGCGGCCTGCTTTTGATCTCGTTCGTCCGAATGAGTGGTTGAGATCTAATTTCCTCTTATCTCTTTCCCTATAAATACCTCATTAACCCAACTTGTAAAAGTTTTTTCTTTTTGCCTACACGTCTTTCCTCCTGCTTGATTTCTGGTGATTCCATTTTCTGAGACAGAGCTTTCCTCCCTCAAGCCCACTCTTTCTCTCTAGCCAAGGTATTACTTCTCTTCCCCATCTTTTATTACCTCCATCTTATTCTTCAATTCGATAATGTCAGCCCATTCCCCTGACCCTTTTGGCCAAAAAGCGCCTTCCGGGGAGGGGGGTGAAAACCCTGCTTTTTCTATCTCTTCTTCGTCGGAGGAGGGGCCTTACTTCTCCCCTTCGGGTAAACTCTTGGAACGACCCAAGAAGAAGGGCAGGAAAGAGGTTTCTTCTTCTGCGAGGAGTGGTTCGCCCTCCGTATCTGGGGGGAGGGATTTAGATGACCAATGGGGGCCCAGTACCCTGACCGACATAGATCTGGCTAACTTAGTCCGCGACATAGGCCTCTCCACCGATGTCGAGTTGATTCTTCCTTCGCGAGATGACCGTCCTTTAACTCCCCCCTTAGGTTTCAGTACTTGGTTTTCAGAGCAGTTTTATTTCGGTCTATCCTTCCCTATCTCGCCTTGGTTTTCTGAAATTGCCCAGCTATGTAATGTGTCCCTTAATCAATTCCACCCTCACGCTATAATAATTATGACGGGATTCCGTATGCTATGTGCTTGGTCGGGGGTGATTCCTACACCAGCTCGATTCCGAAGTGTCATGGTATTGAAAAATTCCAGTCCTTTCCATGTTTCTATCTCGGCTCGTCCGGGTTTTAAAATTCTGATGCCACCTAATAAAACCGATGGGTGGCAAGGTCATTATTTCTTTGCCAGAAATCCTGTTGACACGCCCTATTTATGTCCTTGGCTCGCCACCCTACCTGAAAAGAAAAGAGGTAAACCTTTGGCGGTTGACGAATGTTTATTAAAAATGATATCCCATTTTCAACCGAGTCACGGCGTCCCGGATAGCCTCACCAGCTTTCCGCCGATGCTCCGCCACTTCCGTTTTCACGACAACGGCACATATTCTCTAACTCGAGAAGATTTAGGTGGGTTCGGTTATAACACTAATTCTTACTTCGACTCACTGTCTCACTTGGGTCGGTTTGTCTTTTGTTGCTTCGCTAATTATGTACTTGAATGTCTCGTATCTCACCCACGTATCTCCCCTTGCCCGTTTGTTTTGGTTCGTAGATCTAAGGATGAAGAGGATGTTCCGAGGTGACAAGCCGGCTACCCGTCCGTCCGATCCGGAACCTGGGTTCGAGGCGTCTGAGTTTCAGCGTCCTCTAATCGCCGAATCCGAGAAAAGATCCTCGGAGGAAGGGGCTCTAAGGCCCAGGCCATCGAAGAAAAACGCCGCTCCTCCTCGCGCCCGCGGTGGACCTGCTTCGCGAACTGAGGATTCTGAGCCTCTTAAACAATCCTCTGCGATAGTTCTCGCCCAGTCACCGCCTCCTTCCTCGACCGAAGAGGTGGTAGAGAGAGAACCTGCTCCGAAGAAACGGAGATCTGAGCTGGCCCTTGGGGCGGCTGGGTCAGCTTTACCGGCCGACTTTGGACTATACCTCTGCCGGAATGCTGAAAACGCCATTGCTGCGTGCCGGTCCTTGGCATTCCCCACCGATGTCGCCCATTTCGGGCAAATGAGTAAGGGCGACCGACTTG
This sequence comes from Erythranthe guttata, assembly GCF_000504015.1. Next base: position 4,330,814 of record NW_012193250.1, on the reverse strand, counting down.
AGTTGCTTCTCCATAACATTACACAGGTTTGTTTCACTCTGTCTTTGTGAATCAATCTTTGCCATTGCATCTTGTATTTAAGATTAACTCTATTTAACCTCTTTGTGGGTGCAGCAATTCGCCATCGCCTTTTCGGGTCCTTTGGGGTGGGACGATGTGTCACGCGAGGCGTATGATAATCAGAGGAAAGAGGTGATGCAGCTCCGGAAGGAAGTCCGGGGTTTAAAGGAGAGCCTGGGGATGTCGGAGTCTTCGAAGGAGGGGCTGTTTGCCGAAGTGAAGAGGCTGAAAGAGAGAGAAAAAATCCTTGAAGCTGAAAAAGACTCCCTTGCATCCCACAATGCCAGTTTGGAGGAGAAAGCTAAGGGGCTTTCCAACGAGCTGTTCGCAGCTGGAGTACAAGCTTCCACCAATTTCACCGAAGGGGTGAAAGAGGGGCAAAGGTTGTTCCCGGGGTCGCCCGAGGGTCTTCGCTTCATCGAGGAGTTTGTTCGCCGCTTCTTTCACCGATTATGGCGTTCCACCACTTTTACTCGAGAAGCTTCAGGTTTAGCTCGTTTCTTCTTTTCGTCAGCGGTTGCGGCTGTTCGGAAGAGGTTAGGCGGTGCCGGCATCGAGTTCCCGTTGGTGGAAAACGAACTGGCGGAGGACCTCCCCGACGACGTGATTCCGGGTTTTGAGGGGGATGTAAATGAGGATCCCAACTTAGAGTGGTGGAGGCCGGTTTATCAAGGCCTTGTTGAAGAATTCTCCCGTCAAGGGGCTATCACCGACTTTGCCGGAGATATTGGGGCCCTTGGAACGGCGGTTAGTTCCGAAGAGGCACAGCCAGGCCTCGTTTCGCCGCCCCCTCCGGATGCTGAGAATCGGAGTGAAGCAGACACGGCCATCCCGAAGTGAAGACTATGAAGAAAACTTAACCTTTTTCTGTTTTGTATTCTGAATATGTATCTTTTTTAAACATTATATTTTTTACTCCCTTTTTGCCATGTATCCTTAGCAATTCCTCCGTTTTTCCATATGTTCAGAAGCGTCTTTATTCGTTTTTCAAATTCGTGCTTCGAGCTTTGATATTCGTCTTGTCTTGACTTCAAGTTCAATTCATGGTTCCATATCTCAGATCATTCTCATTTGTGCTTATCCTCTAAGCTTATCAGTTAACTTGATCTCAGAAAACTGTTTTTATATTTCAACTTGATGCTTGACCTCATCATCTCGCTTATGAATACGCGACTTAGCGCTGCAACAGAAAACACAAACCATTGTCACACTAAAACATGCTTTTTACTTACTTTAGTAAAACACGCGATTTAACGTCATAGTGAAACACGCGTTTTAACGCCACAGTGAAACACGCGAGTTAACGCCACAATGAAACACGCGAGTTAACGCCATAATAAAACACGCGAGTTAACGCCACAATGAAACACGCGAGTTAACGCCACAGTGAAACACGCGAGTTAACGCCACAATGAAACACGCGAGTTAACGCCACAGTGAAACACGCGAGTTAACGCCACAATAAAACACGCGAGTTAACGCCACAGTGAAACACGCGAGTTAACGCCACAATGAAACACGCGAGTTAACGCCACAGTGAAACACGCGAGTTAACGCCACAATGAAACACGCGAGTTAACGCCACAATGAAACACGCGAGTTAACGCCACAGTAAAACACGCGAGTTAACGCCACAATGATACACGCGAGTTAACGCCACAATGAAACACGCGAGTTAACGCCACAATAAAACACGCGAGTTAACGCCACAATGAAACACGCGAGTTAACGCCACAATGAAACACGCGAGTTAACGCCACAATGATACACGCGAGTTAACGCCACAATGATACACGCGAGTTAACGCCACAATGAAACACGCGAGTTAACGCCACAATGATACACGCGAGTTAACGCCACAGTTATAACTTAAGTAAATAACACAAGTACTTTTTTAACGTGGAAACCCTCCAAATAAGGAGAGAAAAAAGCACGGGGCCTAGCCCAGATCGGAAAATGGATGTCTATTAATGGTTGTTTTGTCTGTACAAGGTGTGTCTCGATTTTGCTGGCGTAATTGCCTCGATTTCCTTTATCTCTCTCTTTTTTTTTTTTCCTTATTTCTATTTTCGATTTATGTCTATGTTTCTATTTTGACGCGAAGACGCGTTTCAGATGACGTTTCAAAA
>NW_012193250.1:4259408-4328340 GCF_000504015.1 Erythranthe guttata | reverse complement strand
CATCCCATGGTATGCGACAGGAAATAAGGCCGGAGTCGTCGCGTAGTGAGGACCAGTGCGTACGCTATTTTCTCGACTTCGGAATATCGGCTTTCCGACGTAGTGAGGATCTTACTAGTATAGTAGATCGGCCTTTGTTGATTATTAACTTCCTTAAACAACACCGAACTGATGGACTCATCGCCCACTGACAAGTATACAAACAGGGTTTCGCCCTTTTCGGGGGTGCTAAGAATCGGCAAGCAAGTGAGAGATCGTTTTAATGCTTCGAATGCGAGCTGGCATTCGGTGGTCCATTCGAACTGAGCTGTTTTCCTTAGTACTTTGAAGAAAGGCAGGCTCTTATCAGCCATTCGTGATATAAACCGAGCTAGGGCTACAACTTTTCCTGCCAAGGATTGGACTTCCTTGATGGAACGAGGAGGTGTCATCTGAAGTACGGCCTCAACTTTATCTTGGTTTACCTTAATGCCTTCCCGATTAACAACGTATCCCAGGAACTTTCCCGCTTGTACTGCGAATGCACACTTAGCAGGGTTCAACTTCATTCCATATAAACGAAGAGTTGCAAAGGTCTCAGCTAGGTCTGCGAGATGCGTAGAGCGCCTCTTGCTTTTAACTAACATGTCATCAACATAAACTTCAATGTTGCGTCCGAGTTGGGCCCGAAACATCCTATCCATTAGTCGCTGATACGTGGCTCCCGCATTTTTCAGGCCGAAAGGCATCACCACGTAACAGTAAGTCCCCGTGGCGGTGACAAAACTTACTGCTGGCTGGTCCTTTTCGTCTAGCGGAATTTGGTGGTATCCCTGCGAGGCATCCATCATGCTAAGTAGTTCGCATCCAGCGGTGGCATCTACAAGCTGATCTATGCGAGGTAAGGGATAATCGTCTTTCGGGCAAGCCTTATTCAAGTCCCGAAAATCGATACACATTCGCCATTGGCCATTGGCTTTCTGCACTAACACCGCATTGGACAGCCATGTAGGGAACTGAATTTCCCGGATGTGTCCGATCTCCAGAAGTCGCTGTACTTCCTTTTGTATGATTTCGTCCTTTTCGGTACCGAAGTGCCGTCGTTTTTGTTTGACAGGTTTACACTCGGGCCGCAAATTGAGCCTGTGCACAACAGTACGAGGTGAGATACCAGTTAGGTCACTTGGTTGCCATGCGAAGACGTCTTCATTACATCGTAGTAACGCTATTAGCTCGTCTCGGAGAGATGGTTCTAAATCCTTGCTTATCCGGGTTTGTTTCATCATTCCGGGGACGAGATCAATCATCATTAATTCGTCCATAGGTTGTACATGATTAGTCTTATCCTCGGGGTCAATTCGAGGGCGTTTCTCGTCTCCCAAATCTTCTTTGGTGAGGGTATCACGTCGGCCTTTCTCTGCTACTTTAACCATTTCGACATAACATGATCTCGATTGGGCTTGGTCGCCCCTGACCTCTCCCACCGTTCCATCAACTGGAAACTTAAGCTTTTGATGAATGGTTGAAGGGACCGCCCGAAAGGTATGTAACATCGGTCGCCCTATCACGATATTATACGAGGTTGGCGATCCTTCGACAATGACGAAATTGACGGTTTGAGTGCGTATTCGAGGTGGCGTTCCTATAGTGACGGGGATTTTAACTTGTCCAACCGGCGTCAGGGATCCTCCCGTGAACCCAAATATCGGAGTAGTGACAGGGAAGATTGGGAGGTCAAGCTCCATTTGCAGGAAACATTCGTAGGATATGACATCCACCGAACTTCCTGGATCAACGAAGGCGCGAGCGACATCGTACCCCCCAACGTTAATCGTGATGAGGAGAGGGTCACAATGGAAATCCTCTAGGTCCGCTTCATCTTCCGGACCAAACGAGATAGTGGGATATTGACGATACTTCGGTGTCGAGATTTGGCAAACCTCATGATTATTTTTGAGGCTACCGAGGTGGCGTCTCCTAGCCCGGTGAGTATCTCCTCCCGTAGGACCCCCCGAAATCATCTGAATGTACCCTCTTTTCGGTGCTGGTGGTGGTGGCGGTGCTCGTGGCGGGTTCCCAAACTGGGCTTCACGCTTTTGTCCCCGAGGTGAATCTATCTTCACAAAATCCCCGATTTTGTTATCTCTGATGAGACGTTCCACTTCGTCCTTCAGATGTGCGCAATCGTCGGTCGTATGTCCATATTCATTATGAAAACGGCAAAAAGTACCCAACGTTGGATCTCGACGGGGGGCTCCGCGAGCAGTTCGAGGCCATCGAAGATCAGCCCTCTTCTCAATCGCGCACAACACCTGGGACAGAGGAGCCGTAAGGGGCTGATATGATTGAAAACGAGATCCCTTAGCATCCGGGACAATACTCCGACTAGGGGCATTGGCATCCCTGCGAGGTAACATGAGCTCCCTGCCTTTCTTTACTTCGCTGACTCGTGCATTTGCGACTTGGTGAGATTCTTCCACTTTCTGTTGGCGGGCCTCTTCTAAATTGATGAACCTAGATGCCCTTTCTAATAGGTTATCGAAATCAGGGGACGGCTCCAGCGCCAAAGCTCGGAAAAACTCATCATCTCTCAGTCCTTGAGAAAGAGCTGCCATGAGTACCTCATCACTGGTGGTCGGGACTTCCAGGGTGGCCGAGGTGAACCGTTTGATGTAACTCCTGAGGCTTTCTTTCTCCTTTTGGCGAATGCTAAATAGTGACAGGGAGGTTTTTTTGCACTTCTTTGAGCTGGCGAACTGGTTCATGAAAGCCTTGGCAAATTGCTCGAAAGATTGTACGCTCCCGGAAGGCAGCAAACCGAACCAGGCCTGAGCAGATCCGGCTAGAGTGGTAGCGAAGGCACGACATCTCACCCCTTCTGTGAGCTGATGAAGCGATGCTGTATTGTTGAAACGGCTTAGGTGCTCGGCGGGATCCGATGTGCCATTGTACTCGAACGAAATGGGTCGGTAGCTAGCTGGTATGGGGTCATCATCAAGGTGTTTTGCGAAAGGGCTAGATCCCACGAGATCTCGCGCTGGCCTGTTCCGTAAGGCCTTTAATTCATTCATATCGCGTCTCAGGCTGTCTACCTCGGTCCTGACTCTATGACTATCGCCTCTTCGATTTTCCGAATAACTGTCGCCTTCGTCATCAGCTCGTCCCTCGTTCGGGGAATGTCTGGGATCCCTCCTGAGTCGGTTATCGTGAGGTAAACTTTGGGTGTAGTTTCTGATGGCCGCGGTGATCATGGTTTCCACCTCGTCTCGGGTATACGTGCGCTCATGGGGAGCCTGAGCGGGGGTTGTGGCTGGCCTTCTCGAAGCAGCTTCGCCATTCTGGAACTCGAAAGAGGGGCTGCTTGGAGCGAAGGGGATCCGGCCCTCCTTTTCAGGTGTAAGGAAGCTACACCCCGATTTATCTTTCTGAACGGACGATGGGTCAACCGGTGCACCACGGGCTACCGCATCCAAATCCTTCTGCAAATTCCGGGCGACTGCGTCTTCTCCGTCCATTCTTTCTCCACGTTCTCAGCTCAGATCTGGACTTCCGGGGGTAGATCTGATTTTTCCCGGAAGCTGTTTTTCCAAAACTTCAAGCTTTCCCACAGACGGCGCCACTTGATTTAGTCCGTGGGGCTCTTCCTCGCGTCCTCTAAGCTCTCTGTCGGATTCCGGTAGAAAAAAGACCTGCAACGCCGGGAGGTGTTCCCGGCGGGAAAGCTCCGACGATCAAGTCAGTATGATTTCAAAGCGAGTTTTTAGAAAGTACGTAAAAGTGTGTGAAAAATGTATATTATCTGTGTGGAAAAACGCAATATCATTCCCTATTTATAAATGAGGAAACCTTGGCCTCCAAGGTTTCCTTTTTAGGGTTTTTTCCCCCCTCAAGCCATTGTGTGTATTGGGCCTTTTATAACCCTGGGCTCGATTTACCACGAGCCAATACTGGGCCTGCGAGCCGAAGTTCCGCAGTTCGTCGTTGAGGTCGTACGACCTAATGGTCTTTTTATATCATTGGGCTGAATTGCCATGGGCCTTTTGTCGTGGGCCTAATTCGTATTGGATCTTTCCAGAATGGCCCGTATCAATTACGGAGTTAGCCATTGCCCAGAAGTCAATGACCCCATGGTGTGTTTTGATTGAAAAGTAAAAACCATCACACACACAGACAAAATTAATAGTTGACTTTTTCAATTACTACCAAAACAGTGTCAGAGAGAGAGGGGTACATATGTCTTTTCTTTTCTCGGAAAAGCACAAAAAACGTCACATTCCAAAACCCCAAGCCTTTAAGCGGCCACGTCATCCGTACAACTGGCACTGCCTGACACGAGGGTTCCAAACCGCCGAATCTATCAACAAACTGTAGATTAACGGCGTTACATTTAAAATAAACCTATTGCTGCACAAAACAAATACTAACGGCGTCAAGAAGTTAAAATCATCACAAGAGCCAATAGAACATCACGGAACAACTGAACTGAACACTCTCAGAAGATTAGAAAAGAATAGAAAATTCATTTTTTTGGTGTTTGTTTAAATTTTCACTGAAAAGAGAAAAAAAAAAAAAAAAGTAATGGAAATAAAATATTCTCTTGTTTTTCTTATCTTCATCTTTTGTTTTTCTTATTTTCATGCAGCGTATTCTTCGGATCTTGATGTACTACTCAAGCTGAAATCATCCCTAATCGGGTCTTCGGGTTCGGGTCTCAATGACTGGGTTGCACCGGTGACGTCATCTGCTTCGGCCCACTGCTCATTTTCTGGTGTCACGTGCGACGGCTCTACCACGCGCGTGACGTCACTCAACGTCACCGGCGTACCACTTTTCGGCGTCATCCCGCCGGAGATTGGGCTTCTGAATAAGCTCGTTAATCTTACTCTGGTGGCAAATAACCTCACCGGTTCTTTGCCGAAGGAAATGTCCAAATTAACCTCGTTGAAGTTAGTTAATCTCAGCTGGAATGCGTTCGCCGGAAAATTCCCTGATGAAATGGTGCTGAAACTGACTGAACTCGAGTTCTTCGATGTGTACAACAACGATTTCTCCGGTGATCTTCCCGTGCAGTTCGTCAAGTTGAAGAAGCTGAAAGTTCTTAAACTCGCCGGAAATTATTTCTCCGGCGAAATCCCGGAGATGTACTCTGAATTCGAGTGCTTAACACATTTGTCTCTGGAAGGAAATAGCTTGACCGGAAAAATCCCCTCCGGTTTGGCCATGATTCCGAATCTTCAGGAGCTTTATCTCGGCTATTTCAACACCTACGACGGCGGTATACCGCCGGCATTCGGGTCCATCTCCACGCTTCAACTGCTTGATCTCGCAATGTGCAATCTCACCGGCGAAATTCCGGCGAGTCTCGGGAATCTGAAGCACTTGCACAGTTTGTTTCTTCAGGTGAACAATCTCACCGGCCAAATTCCGCCGGAGCTCTCCGGTTTGGTTAGCTTGATGTCGTTAGACCTCTCCATTAACAACCTCGCCGGAGTTATACCGGAGAGTTTTGCCGAGCTGAAGAATTTAACGCTGATTAATCTGTTCCAGAATAAATTCCAGGGTCCCCTGCCGGGATTCATCGGCGACCTCCCGAATCTTGAAGTTTTACAGATATGGAACAACAATTTCACTCTCGAGCTGCCGGAGAATCTTGGCCGGAACGGTAGATTGATATTATTAGACGTCACCAAGAATCATCTCACGGGAACTATCCCGAAGGATCTATGTCAAGGAGGAAGACTGAAAACATTGATTCTGATGAACAACTATTTTTACGGCCCGATTCCCGAAAACCTCGGGGATTGCAAATCACTGATCCGTATTCGAATGAAGAAGAATTTCTTGAACGGCGTTATTCCGGCAGGGCTTTTCACCCTGCCGTTGCTGGACATGCTCGAACTTACCGATAACTATTTCTCCGGCGAGCTGCCGGAGAAAATCTCAGCCAACACGCTCGGGAGCCTTGCGTTGTCCAACAATTGGATATCCGGGAATATTCCCGCGTCGATCGGGAATTTGTCGAATCTTGAAATTCTATCGCTTGATATGAACAAATTCTCCGGCGTAATTCCAGGCGAGATCTTCTTTAAGCTGAAGAAACTGTCGATGCTGAACTTGAGTGGTAACGGTTTAACAGGTGAAATTAATATTCCGGCCGGTATTACTCGTCGTAGCTCCCATTTGACTTTCGTTGACCTCAGTCGAAACAATCTAGAAGGTCCGATTCCGAAAAGTATCTCTAAGCTACAAAACTTGAATGCGCTTAACTTGTCAAGAAATGAACTAAACGGCGCAATTCCCGAAGAAATCGGGTTTATGAAAAGCTTAACAATATTAGATCTTTCGTACAATGATTTTTCGGGGAGACGACCCGTAACGGGGTTATTGAAAGATCTAGACGACCGTTTTTTCGTCGGGAACCCTAATCTATGTCCGCCTCACGTAAGCTATTGTGCATCGGCTTCGTCTCCGTTATTATCTCATGAGGGCAATCATAAGAGGCAATTAGCAACAAGTACTTTATTAATCATAATAATTATATTAGTGATCGCGATTTCGCTCTTGCTAATCGGAACCGGGATTATATATAGAAAGAGGAGGCTCGTAAAATCGAGGACCTGGAAAATCACGGCATTTCAAAAGGTGGAATTCAAAGCAGAGGATGTTTTGTACTGTTTGAAAGAAGAGAACATAATCGGCAGAGGCGGAGCTGGAATCGTCTACAGAGGGTCCATGCCTAACGGGATTAATATCGCGATTAAAAGACTGACTCGCGATCACGGGTTTTTAGCGGAGATCAAGACGTTGGGGAGAATCAGGCATAGGAATATTGTGAAACTATTGGGATACGTTTCGAATAACGACGTGAATATGTTGTTGTATGAGTATATGGCGCAGGGTAGTTTAGGTGAGATGCTGCGTGGTAGTAAAGGGGCTCATTTGCAGTGGGGATTGCGGTGCAGGATAGCGGTCGATGCGGCAAAGGGGTTGAGCTATTTGCACCACGACTGCACGCCTTCGATTATTCATAGGGATGTGAAATCGAATAATATTTTGCTTGATGATGATTACGAAGCGCATGTTGCCGATTTTGGACTTGCTAAATTTTGGATTGGTGGTGGTGCTTCTGAGTGTATGTCTTCGATCGCCGGCTCCTACGGCTACATTGCTCCAGGTCGGGTCTTTTTTTTCTTTTTCTTTAGTATTATTTGTTTGAGCTATAGTGTTAATCAGTATACGAGTTTATTGGTTTTAGTACGATTTTCGATTTTGGAACAACATTTCCAATTCCAAATTCTCAAAGTTCCGATTTCCGATTTTTCCCTTTTTTCTTTGTCGGAATTGGATTACATACTAAAATCCAATTGCTGATGCATTTTTACTTCCGATTATTTTCCGAAATTTATGTTATAGGTGACTAAAGATTTTCCGAATTCATAGTTCCGACTTAAAAAATTCCGATTTTGATATTTTGTTTGACATTTGACAGAATATGCATACACATTGAAAGTGGACCAGAAAAGTGATGTTTACAGCTTCGGGGTGGTGCTACTAGAGCTGATAACTGGGCGGAAGCCGGTGGGGGAATTCGGGGATGGGGTCGATATAGTTAGATGGGTGAGGGAAACTACATCGGAGGTGTTGGATGCCCCCGCCGCAGTGCTGGCGGTGGTGGACTCCAGGCTCACCGGATATCCACTGGCGGAGGTGGCGGACTTTTTCAACACCGCAATGTTGTGCGTAGAGGACGAGAGCTCTGCCCGCCCTACGATGCGAGAAGTGGTCAATATGCTCACCGGAGCCACCACCATTTCACATGCTAAATTCATCGGCCATTGATTTCTTTTTAATTCATTGATGAGACTTTGTTGTTATTTTGTTGTAATTTCTATGAAAAATAATTATTGTAGCGATACCTTTGTTTATAAAATATGTAACTGTTTTTTACAAAAAAAAAAGTGATTTTTTTTAATAAAGTGAAATTTCAGAGCTCGTTTAAACTGCTGATAAGCTCTTACGTCTAATAAGCTGTTTAAAGAGCTGATAATCAGTTATATCTTATTTTTAGTATTAATTCATTAATTATTATATGCTTAGACAAACACCATCTAATTAGGGTCTTGAAATTAAATTTGTGATGGACCTTTGGCCCAATTCGGCCCAATGAAACATATTGGAGTCAAATTACCGTTCTACCCCACAATAAATTTAGAAATTCTACGGTATTCCGCGAACATCAATTCAATCTAATTAATGATGATTACACAAGAGTCATAAAAGCCATAACAATATGCACATGCATATATTACTTAAATAGTAAGTAGTAAAATTGAGGTGTGACAAAATTTATTGGACACAGTGAATCTTCTGTAGAACAATTCTGATTTCTGACCTAATTAAATCTGAGTGTCTGACCATAGAAAAAAAGTCTTGGGAATTATGATTAACAATATTTTAGGAAAAAAAAAAAAAAAAACACTAGTGGGGTCTTGTCCTCACGATCCAATTAAGGTTCAATTTTTTATTTCTTTCAATTCAAATGCATTTTGTACTTTCTGTCTTTGATTTCGACCAGTACTGTTTAATTATGTAAAGCATCTTGGTCTGTCTTTATTTATTTATTTTTTTACTTTTTTTATGTCATGTAAGAAAATGAAATAAATAAAATTAAATTAAATTGTCAGTCATTCTCTGTGGACAAGAAAGAAAGAAATTCTACTTTTCTATTAGCCCATTATTAAATACTTGTTAGGTCAGTTTCACTCAGTAGTCAGTAGACTACTAAGTATTAATGGTGGTGTTAGTTTAATGTATACTTTATTTGTACCATATTACTTATTGTTTGTGATATTTAAGTAATATATTAAATCAAGTTAAAATTAGTAATATTTGCATCTTGGAAGCCAATACACAATTCAACACATTTGTCCCTTGATTTATTATACAAGTTATATATATAATTTATCGAGTAATATCGAATATGCGGTCGTCCCGTAAGAGATGATATAAAAATTAAAACAAGTTAATATGGGTTAATTGAACCAGATTCGAATTCTCTTGCTTACAGTAAATAATTAATTTTAAGTTCAAGTTTATAATAAAAAAATGTTAAGATTGTAAAAGGCTTTCTTAGATAGAAATAAAAAAAAAAAAATATATATATATATATATATATATATATATATATACTATGTATTAATTATAGTTTTTTAATACATAATGCCATGGCTTATTCACATATGCCCAACATTACGTGGGTCGGGTCGAGATGGTGAGTTCTAAACCGGCCCATTACAGAGGCAAACGGGTTGGGTTTGGCAACTCACCACTTGCGTGCTAAAACAGACCAAAACCCGAATAAGCAAATTTTTTGAGAAGAAATAAATTAAAGCAAAAATAAAGTGTCAAAATTCAGGAAAAAAAAAAGTAAAAAACGGAAATTCAACAAAGAGGAAGAAGAACGAGAACAAAAATAAGATTAGGCATCAAATAAACACGGCGGAAGATTCTCTCTCTCGGCGAAAACTTCGTCCTATTACTCAGTTCTCCGTCTTCTTTCGATTTGTGAAGCAGAGAATTTGGGGGTTTGGAGTTGGTGATAAAAGTTGCTGAGTGTTTGATCCAAAGGAGCTGGAATTTGGAATAATTGAGGTTTTTCCTCCTCTTTGAAAAGGTTAAAAAGCTCCGTTTTCTTCCTTAAAATAATTCTAGATTTCGTGGATATACCTTTTTTTTTTTTTTTTTTTTTATTCATTGCAGGATTATTGCTCTTTTGATTTGCTGTTTTGCTGCATTAACAACGAATATATCGTAGAAATCTCGTATTGATTTTGTTTCGCGCTTTGCGCATTTGAACACGCTAACTCCTAACTTTGATCTAAAATATTATTCATCTAGGGTTTCTGACCTTTGGTCGAAGGTTGGCCTCTGTTCAATTCTGATAAGCTCCTTTTTCTTCAATTTTCGGTTAATTTTCTCTGGTAGGAGATTTGGTTTTAGTTGTGCAAACCCTAGATTTGGTTTTTGGGCGGTCTATTGTTGTTGGTGCTTGTTGACTCTGTATTCAATTGCACTTTCTTCTTCTGGAGCTCTATTTGGTGCGATGAATTTTGTTCTCAATTGATTTGAGAAGTTTTAATTATGTGTAGTTTCTTGTTTCGAGCTCTCTTTGATGTGAAATGTTTATTTTATTGAATTGAGAATTATCAAGTGCTTATGGTTTCTTCTGAATCTCCAATTTCGTTTCAGGATTCAGTAGTCCCAGTTGGTGATTTGTTTTGGACTACTTTCAGTTTGGTATTTTGTTTCAGCCTTGATCATTGAGCTCATATGACATGGTAAATTTTATATGGATGCTAAATTATATGAGATTTCATGCTGGTTTGAATATCATGATCTTCTTTTTAACTCTTAGTCGGGCTTAAATTTTATATGGGTGCTGAATTGTGTTATTTTTTCTATTTTTCTTAATTGGTTCATATGTACTAATTTGTCACGTCACTTCTTTACATTGAGTTGGGGGTATCCTTCAAATGAAATGGAAACTAGACTTGAAAAATTTCAGTCGGGTGAACAGTAGATCAGCTTTGCTAGGATGATTTCCATGTACCAGTGGATGGTATAATTAACTCAAATTACAAAATAAGTGGATTTCTTGAGAGTTGCTTCTGTTACTTTATTCTTCAGATTTTGTAAAACCTTGCTGATTGTTCTGGAGAAATTGAAGTTACAACAATTGTTTTTCAATAATTCCATGGTACCCTGCTTTAGAGGTCCGATTCAATCCCTATGTTATGGTTGCTGTCACATTACACTGTAAAACGTAGCATCTATTGTGCTGATTAGTCACCATGCACGCCTTATGTTTGGTCCTTAAACGACAAATAAAAGCTAACTGAAGTTTTCTCTTTGTTACATATGATTTATGTAATGTGGTACTGCATATTATATAGACTTTTTACTATGCCAACTTCACCAAAAAATAGATAGATTAATGTAATTTGAGCCGTCATCATAATTTTGGTCCTTTAAATACTTGAGCTATAAAACACTTGGCTTGTACAGGTTTCCTTATAGAGCAGAGTTTGGCCTCTTCAATAATTGTCCTATTTTGCCCTTAGTCTTCTAGTTTTTCGCCTAGCACATTTAGTTACTTATGTTGACTCTATCAACATTCTGCCCTACTCCTTATAGAGCAAAAAGTTTGGCCGCTTCAATTACTGCCCTATTTCGCCCATAGTCTTCTTGTTTTTGCCCTAGCACATTTAGATACTTATGTATGACTTTATCAATTTATGTGGTGCTTATTGCACTAATGACAAACAAGTTGGTGATCGGAAGATGATTATGCAATACTGTATATTTTATGGAAAAAAAGTTAAGAGATGAATATCTTCTCATTCTCTTTCCTTCCTACCATTTAAATCTTTCCATATTCCTTTTTGGGCACCGAGTCCTGTCCTTTGTCTGACTAGGAACAGTTGTCCCGCCGCCCTACTCCAAGATTTTCAGTTTCTCCTTTATTCTAGCTCGACTTTAAGATATATGCATCCGCAAGCAAGATCTTGGCGTTCGTTGCACGAAATTGATTAAATTTTATTCCAAGTATCTCGTGCTGTTTACAGTTACAAGTTTGAAAATGTTTCTTGAATTACTTTTTTGCAGGGGCAAGAACCAAGAAGATTCCTCAAAATGAAGTAATCGATTGCAGGATTTGACTTTTAAGCGATTATGACTCTCGACGACTTCTTCACCTTGACTGAGATGAATAATGGGCTTGCAGTCCCTTCTCGAGTCAAAGAACTTGTGGCTGTTATGCAGAAAGATGTTGACTGCGTTGTGAAGAATGTTGGTGAAGCAACTAGGCAGTGGTCTGCGGTTGCAAGTGCTATAGCTGCAACTGATAATCAGGATTGCCTTGATCTTTTTATTCATTTAGATGGCCTTCACTTTATCGGTAAGTGGTTGAGCGATGCCCAGAAATTTAGCAACGACTCAAGCAGCAGCTTTCTGGAAGAGTCAATTACTCATTTGCTGCAAGCACTTGGAAAGCTGCAGGTGGGGTATGAAAAAGTGGTTGATACGGAAATATGGACAACTGTTGAAGGTCTCCTCGTCCACAATAGTTCCAAGGTACAGGATAAAGCTAAAGCTCTATTTGAAAGCTGGAAAAAGAAGAGGGATGCTACTTTGACAGTTGTTGATGTGGGGAAAGGTGCGGATGCTGGGAGAAGTAATGGGCATTTGGAATTATATCAGACAGATGACTCTCTTTCCAGAGAGACTTCTTGTAAAGAAAAAGTCCAGGAATCAAACAGAGATGATTTATTGCTTTCTACAAGTTCTACTGTTGTCCATGCTGACCTGGTTGGAAACACACATAATTCCGATAAAATTTTGATTTCCTCAGTTGGGGATGACAGACCCTTGGATCATGTTGGTTCGCCTTCCTCACCTAAGCCTGCTATTGATCTTCCTGTTTGTCATTCAACAGGTGCTACCTCGATTGAATCTTGTAATCCAGGTGTTTCTGGAGAAGATACTCTTAATGGCAGGTCAGAGTTTCACGAATTGGAGTCAGCTAGTGATATAAAGAATGCCACAAAAATTGAGAGTTCACCGGAGAAATTAGGATCATTCAAAGAAGACAGACCTTCTCCTTCAAACTCTAATGCTGCAGATGCAATGAGATCAACAACAGAACCCATTTCACAAGAAAAACCTGTAGATGGGAACAAAAGTTTGTGCAATGAAGGTTCATCATATCTTATGTTGCTCAAATCCTCTAGCGGTGATAAAAGTTTGGAAAATGTTAAGGAGCTAGGGGAATTCCTATCAGGGGTTGAAGATCGTAGAAAGATAAAATTACATGACCTGCGTGTACCTGGTGATAATTTGGCAAATGATTATAAGTTTACCAAGAAGGAAAAACGTAGAGAACCTGATCGTGATTCTAAAAAGTCTGATATGGAACTCTATGGAATCATAGATCCTCTAGAAGTTGCTAGGCAAGTTGCCATGGATTACAGAGAACAAAGTTGCAGTTCTTCTGAGGGACTACGAGAACGTAATGTACAGCAGCCTGATGATAGCTCGGACTCTGTGAGCGGAAAACAATCCCATGCCAGTGAGGGTTCGCCTAAGGAGGTTGCTGAGGATTCAGATTCAGCAATGCAGGAAGAATCTGCCACAAGCACTGGACACTTGGATGCTGAGCAGACTAATGGAATACATAGAGATATGGATACTTCTCAAGTCACAGAGGCAACTCAAGAAGAAGCAAATAATATGGAGAAAGCCACGTGCGGTTTTGATCTGAATGAAGAAGTTTGTTTGGAAGATGCTGACCGTCCGGTGAATCAAATCCCGACACCTGTCTCGATTGTTTCTGCTTCAAGAGCAGCAGCAGCAGTTCGTGGGCAGCCTGTTGCTCCATTGCAATTCGAGGGGAATCTTGGATGGAAAGGTTCTGCTGCAACAAGTGCTTTCCGCCGAGTGCCAGAAACTGAAAAGGATCTTTCCGGTGGGGGAAGCAGTAGCAGTTCGAAGCAACGACAAAGAGGTCTTGATATCGACCTGAACATGACTGAAGGTATTGATGGCAGAACAGGAGAGCTGTCACCTGATAAAAATGTTCGTTTGTTTTCTGGTGAATCTTCTCTAGAAAGAAATCCAAGAAGAGCTGAACTTCTCGAGCTGGATCTGAACTGCACGAGTGAAGATGGCGGTCGCCCTTCAGATTGGGGACAACAATTTTTCCCCCAAAGAAATGGCCACCACCAAAGCTGGTCTCATTCTTCTTCGTCGTCGTCAAAGCAGCCTTCTTTAATGAGTTTCGACCTGAATGATCAACCGTCTTTCCTCAACGATTCTTCAAGTAATTCGTATTTAAGCAAGCTATCTCAGAATTTCAACGTCTCGGGGGGTATAAAATCAGATGACTCAGTAATATCCATAATGGGCACTCGAGTAGAGGTCAATCGCAAGGATTTCGTTTCTCCAACTCTAGCTATGCCAAATGGCAGAAATTCGGAACTTGCATTTGATGTTAATATGGGAAGAACAGGGAGTTTTTTGGGGGTTGGATCTGTTCTTCCATATCCCCATTATGGTTACAGTAACATTGCACCTGGCCCCACTATGCCATTCTCCTCTACAATGTACGGATCTGGTGGGCCCATTCCGTACATGATGGATTCTAGAGGTGCACCAGTTATCCCCCAGATTGTTGGCTCTGCTTCAGCTGTGCCAACGGGTTTCTCTCAAACGCCGTTTTTCATAAATATGAACAACCCAAATCCTTCAAATGGAGCTGTAGCTGTTGGACCTTCAAGAAACAGTTTTGACCTCAACTCGGGAACAGTGGTGGAAGGTGGAAGTAGGGATCATCATACTGCAGGCTTTGCACAGTTTTTGAACTCGGGCAGAGTCAGGTCAATTGACGAGCAGATTAGGTCAAATTCCGAATCAACTGTGAGTTCGGTTGGGGGTGGAAAGCGTAAAGAACCGGATAGTGGGTGGGAGCATTACCCTTTTAGACATTATACGCCTCCGTGGAAATAGGTTCAATAAATATTATCTGGTCTTCGTTTCTTGGGATTTGATTAGGAGGAAAGAGTATGCTAAGTGACTTTTATAGGATTAGTTAACCTGAGGTTAAAAGAGTTGCATACTAACGTAGGTTGAGATGGACCGATAGGAGCTTAAATAAATGAGGGGAATTGTGGGTGTGTTTGATTCTTGAGATAAGTTAGCCAGAGAAGTATAGAATTGTTTTTTTTTTTTTTCTTTTTTCGGTTTTCGAATTTTCTCGTCTCTTTTATGCTTCAGCAAATTTCATATTGTAGCGTTCATCTTTTACGTGTTCGGTGGATGTACATATAATATGCATGTTCCATGTTTATGGAAGACATTTTTTAGGAGCTGCAAAATTGATTGCTGTTTCGACTGTGTGGCTGTTATATTTTCTCTTTCCGAATTGGTTTTCTTATCCAACGATTGGATAAGGTGCTTTATCCATTGAAGTTTTCTACAGATAAACTTTTGTGGCCTCGTCTGCAACTTGCAATGCTGATGCTGGTTTGTACTTGCTTGTATTAATGAGATTGACTCATATTTGGCTCTTTTACTTCGAAACATTGATGATGTATACAGCGGAATAAATTTGTCTCAGAAAATTTAAAGTTTTGCTTCGATCGAAATGTTATGATACCGAAGTTATCATCGGTATTCACCATGTGCGCACGCAACAGCGCAATTTCTGCTCTCAAACCCAAATTTCGAGCCCTCCGCCATTTTGTGATACGAACCAGCACCGTCACAAGCTTTTGTCATGTTCGAGACAGGAACAACTCTAATCATAACTGACATGAAGCTTCATCTCCCTTCTCCTTGTATTGGTTCACATGTCTACCATCATTCTAAAATAAACGAAAATTCTAAGCCACACTCACTAAAATCCACTACAATATCATTTGGTCGGCGAACAAGAAACGAAAACCACATGTTTCTCCAGCAATTTGTTCTTGAAGTTTCAAGAGCCAAAAAACACACACATCATAAACAGCCCAAAGAAAGACTCGAAAGACTACCTTCCATTTTGGTATATTCCATTTTCTTCATCACAAATCACACTAAACCAACAAGAACACCAAGAAACAAAGAGCTTTGATGCTTTCAAGTATGCTCAACCCACCACGATACGATCGTAGAACTAAAGCAAAACGTTCAGAAAAAAAAACCCAAACATCATCTACTCATTCCTACAATAAACAAAAGCAAGAAAGAACAATTGCAAGCTCTGACAAGTTACAAGTGCTTTACCATATTGAACTTGATGGGAAATTGTTTCAACTTGGAAGTTTTTGTTATTTACAAATGAGAGAAAACCAAATCATAATTAGCTCACCTAATCCCACAACGAGCAAGTACACAACCAATTGTTCCCAGCTGAAAACAAAACCCGTAATGTAAATAAAAGGCTACAATCTAAACCAAACATAAACCGAAACCGAAACAAAGTACGCGAATTTCGTTGCATACCATTATTATTCACTCCAAGCTGGAATCGCCACCAACACCACCGCCACCGGATGAAGAGGTACTCGACGAAGCTGCCTTCAAACCTGCAACCACCACTCTCTTCTTCCTCTCTTCTTCATACTCTGGATCATCTGTAGGCAACTCAAACCGACAAACCGGACAGGTATTCCGTGCACCCAACCAGGGTACAATACATTCACCATGATATCCGTGCCCGCAGGGTAAATTCTTTGCGATTTCGCCCACATTCACCACATCTTTACATATTGCACACGCCATCGGATTCTCTTCTTTCTCGATAACCACACTCTCCAAACCCTCGACAGCCGTTTTGGCAGCTGGTGGTGCACCACGCCTCCCTCCGCTATCGGTCTCGGCTAGATTTTGCAGCAAGGCTTCGTATTCGGCGGCGTCCACGTAATCACCTGGATTGCCGACGTAGGTGTCGGATTCTGGAACCTGTAATCTGAGCTCGATCGAGTGGTCCTCGAGGCCCATTAAAATTTCAGCCCAATCGAGAATTCTGTTGCGCCTGCTGGCCGCGCGTGTGGCGAAATCTCTGAGACGGATCCTGAGCAAGTCGCGCCGCCTTCTCCGCATCTCGTCCTCGTCTTCATCTCCGCCGCCACGTGGCTCCACCACTTCGATTCCGTCCTCTTCCTCATCATCGTCGTCGGATCTATTGTTTTCAGCATCGTGGTCGGTGTTATCAGCCGCCGCCGCCGCCTCCTCCGCCTCGTGGACGACTTCGACCGAATGCTCGTCGTCATCTTCTTCCGCGTCTTCGTCGTCATCTTCATCTGCGTCTTCATCGTCGTCATCGTCGTTGTCCCATCCGTCGAGCTCGATGCGGAGGTAGTCTTCATCGGACGGATCGGACGGGACAGGAGGCGGCGCGTCGTCCTCCTCCTCCCGGGCGACCTGGGCGATGAGGCGGAGGACCTGGATGAACTGGTCTCCGAGAGTGGAATCGTCGGAAGCCAGAGCGGGGACGACGGCGGCGGAAATAGACTCGACGAAACCGCCTCTGCACTCGTAGCAGACGACATCGGGGAGATCTGAGAGGATTTCAACGGCCACGCGCTTGTCGCAGTGGTAGCACCAGTACTGGTCCGACCCGGATTGAGGTTCGGGTCGGGTCGGGGACTGGTCTGGTTGGGTTTCTGCCATTGGGAGGAATTGGTGACTATTTCTCAGTGTCGTGAAAATTGACCCAGAAGAGGATGAGAGAAAGAAAGAAAGAAAGCTTTTTACATGTGGGGAAGGAGAAGCATATAAAAGATCCAAGTGGGGCGTGATTTTTTCTTTTATTTTTTCATTTTCCATTTAATTTTTAATTACATTTGTGGAAGTGCGGCTTCTCTACAGTTTGATTGAATTTATTTTCGCAATTATAGCTAAAGTCGCGTTATTAGCAAAGTCGCAAAAAACGCTACTTGAATTGTAGCGTTTTTAAATGATTGGTGGATTAGTAATCAGTGAATGGCTAGTTGATGTGTCGGCCTCAATGATTGAGGGAAATGTTACAACTGAACAAGGGCTTATGTGATACTATGTACTAGGTAGTTAAGTAGTATGTCGTGTGTACATTCTCTCGGTAAATTCGGGAAATATGTACTAACATTCTCTTAATTGATAAATTATTAAAAATCATATTTCTTTTTCCACTTTCTTTTTATTATTTTTTTTAGGGAAATGTAATTTTCTGGTCTACATTTAGTTGTTAGGAGGCGCCAAAATTCCCTAAAATGAATTCTTGTATACTTGCAAGATTTTAACATGAACTTCATAACTCGACATACATCCTAGAGCACTTGCAATATTTTGATACGTACTTGAACTTAAATCTATGTGCTAGCATACTTAATATCATTGAACTTCAGTAATAAATTTATGAATGCGACCCGTCATTGAGTATTTCAACCATAACATATATAATTGAATCCTAGATAATTTTACTAGATTGAGTTTGTCACACATAGTTAGTCTTGTGTGGTTTATGTTTTTTGTAATGTTGTTAGAACCGGGCTGAACTGGCCGGTCGGATCGGTTCGACCGTGACCCGACAATAAAGCGGTCGGTCTAACATCTAAAACTGGAAAAAATCAAAAACCGGGTTCAAATGGCCAAAATCCGGTTCGACCGGGTAAAACCCTAGAACCACCGAGTCAGTCAAGGAACCCGGTTTTCGGCCAAACGTCTCGAATCACCGTTGAGTTGGTTATTTGTGGCTAGATTTGAGCGAACCTTCACATACTTAGTAGTGGGTGGCCGGATCTAATCATGAGTGGTCGGAGGATCGTCGGATATGATCATAGGTGATCGAATAGGGGTGACCGATTGCCGGATGTGAAGAATAAAAAATGGAAAATGATAGAATATAAGCAATAAAATATAGTAAAAAGTGAGGTGAAGTAGATAAAAGTGAAAATAATAACTCAGAGATTAAAAATATAAATAAAATAATATTTTTCAAAATATTAAAATTAATAAAATAATGGCATATTAAAAAAATCAAAAACCCGGTTGAACCAATTCGACCCTATAAACCCATGACCCAAATGGTCGTCCGGTTCTATAGCCGGTCCGGTTCTGAAAACATTGGACTTTTTCGTATGTTTGTAAATTACTATGAGAATGTAGGTTTACGTTTATAGGTTGGCCGCTAGTTTCTTAAAATAAAAAATAAATCCTAGATATTTCCATTCTTACCTATCTTTTAATTTACGAATTAAAAAAAAGAGCTATTGGAGATAATCGAATTATGTCACATAAACCACTAGAGTCTAGACAAATGAACTACATGTCGACACTATGACACCATTATCTTCAAAAATATTTACAATCCCCTTCGAAATTATTGAGCCTCAAATTTAATGCTAAGATAAATTATGATAATTACATAAATATTGTTTAATTGTACGATATTACCAAATGAGTTCTAAACGCATTCAAGAGTTGATTAGAATTTAGAAATTATGACCATCAGCAGAAAATTTGATTTCATTTCACATAGCTTTCAAACGGCTTTCAGAAAATTACAAACAGAAAATGCGGAAGCAAAATCTTTTAAACTTGATTATTTACAGTCTTTAAAAAGGGAAAATTGGATGTGTAATTACAAGGGAAAATCAAAACAAAAATATTTATTTTAATAGAAGAAAATTAGTAGGATTTCTCTCTGTATATATATTATTTTCTGTAAAATTCCTGTTTAGTCTAGAAGCCACGAGATGACGTCATTCACAGGTAACGGTGTTGAGGGAGGCGGAAGCGGATCTGAGACGCCGGCGATTTGACGGCGACGCCGTGCCAGCAGATACCGCCGCGGCAGATCTCGTGGCCGGCTTCGCGCGCCATCAGCGCCTTGGTGGCCTTGCGCGAGACATCCCAAGCGAGGCTGGCAACCAGTATCAACGCCACCACCGCCGTGGAGAGGATGATGACGCAACTTCCGGTGAAGCTCCGCCCCGTGGCCAGGCCGTACACCTTCATAGCCGCAATGATCAGCAGGTACAGAGTCGTCAAATTCCCCAGCACCGTGTCCGAAATCGCCATGTATACGTATATATATATTACAAGTGTGCGCCTGTGTGTGTGTGTCTGTGTGAATTGGGGAATTTAGAGAGAGAGAGAGAGAGAGAGAGAGAAATTGAGGGTTTGGGGAAGAGGAAATTTAGAAAAACACGTTTTTAAGTGTGGGAGAGATGATTCTGAAATCTGAACCCTTCGAGCTTATCTACTACTACTTGTTTCCTTTCGGTGTTCGGTGTTTCTGAGAAAAAATAAGCTGACATCATCGCAAATTGTCAATTAATCATATTATGATGGGCTAATTTGTAATATATCAAACTTGGAGTATCTAAGGAAATCACTATATTTATTACTTAAATGATAATGTAAATGTTTTGCAAAAAATGAAAAGATATTACTACATTTGTTATCTAAAACTAATCATTTATATGCCCATCATCGCATGAGATTTTTGATATGTCGTTTTCTGTCTTTCCCAAAAAAGGCTCGATATTCATCATTTAATACTTGCATCATTCATTCATTCATATGTCATACCAACTTGGTATTTGTGTCCTAGTTTCGTGTAAATAAGAAGATTAATTAGTTTCTAAAATTTAGGACAACTGTACTTCGATCCTTAGGCATTGTTTGGTTGGAATGATTAATTATTTCTAATTATATTGTTTTCTAGACATGCACAACCAATTATATAGGTTGTCGAATTCGGATCAATTGACATAAGCTCACTTACTTCAACTGTCAGACCATTCCTTACAGGACTATTTAATCTTATCTTGGCAATTAAAAGAGACCTTACTGTATAGTGTGGTTTATCAATCAATTTCATATAAATTTTCATACATTATGCTTCCTATATTGCCAAAAATGAAGAAAATGCGCCCATTTTTATTGCAATAAAAAATCACTGTTCGTTCATTTTTATTAGCTAAATTTCTCCGGAAATATTACGGGCCCGCCAAGGAAACTCTACATAAATTGCATATAATTCACTAGTTTAATGAAAATTTGAAATTCTTTTAATAGAGAAATGAAATAATATAAGGGTTCGTTTGAATGAAGTGATATCAAATTCACAATAACAAATCTCTTGAACTTGTTTGGATTGAGGGATTTGAGGATGAATTTCAAATCCACACCCCTCATTTCTGGTTGTTTTTTTGATCAATTGGTGTTGATTTCAAATGACTCCAAATTTAGAGTCATTTCAAATTTCTTCCTCAAATCAAATCCCTCCATCCAAACGCACTCTAAGAGAATCAAACAAGTGAAACTCAGCTTAACGGCCTCGGGCACAAAAAATATAAACCAAGTTCAAGCTCAATAACAAATAGAAGCCCAATTCACAAGTTCAAGTCCATTTGAGCTAATTGAGTTTAATTAACGGCCCAAACCCATGTTACCTTAATCTACAGCCACGTCATCTTTGGCACCTCCGCAAATAGAACAGAAACGCTACAAGCCATCGACCGAGCCGGACAGTATTCTGCAACCCCACTTCTACCACGTCTAGTAAGCCGGCATTACCCAATCATCATCTTCCACGTGGCATTGAAACCGTCAGATTTGCCATGCTGGCAATTTCAACCAATCAGAACGCTCTAACTCGTGGTACTCAGTAACACTTCCATAAAACCTCGGTATATTATAGATTATAGATCATAAATCTCACTCCCCACTCAGAAAACCATCCGACTGAAAATTTGATCAGCAAATCACAATGAGGAAGTGGACGATCCCTTCCGTTCTATTTCTGTTATGCCTCTTGTTTCTCCTCCCAGATCAAGGTATTAAATTGTTGTTTTTTTTGTGATGATTTGATTGTGTTTTTATTTTACAATTACTCGTGCATTCCGAAGAATCATCCATCGTATTCGTTGTAAATTGTAATTAAGTGATTTTGGTGAAACTTTTTTCAGGTAGGAAAATACACGCAAATGCAGAAGCCGATTCAGATGTGCCACTTGATCCGCCGAAGGTCGAAGAGAAGATCGGCGCCGTTCCGCATGGATTATCCACCGATTCTGAAGTCGTTAAGCGGTAGTTTATTTTTTGTATTTTGTTGAAATTCGTTCACATTTTTTCTTTTTATTAGTGATAATAAAGAATTTGCGTTTGTGGATTTTGTTATTGTTGTTATTAGAGAAGCTGAATCGATGTCTAGAAAGACACTTCGCGCAAGTGCGCAGAAGTTCGAGTTTCAGGCTGAGGTGTCCAGGCTTATGGATATCATTATCAACTCTCTTTACAGTAACAAAGACATTTTCCTGAGAGAGTTGATCTCCAATGCTTCAGATGTGAGTTTTTTGTTGTGTTGTCTGGTTATTCTAACCTTTGATCGAATGATTTTGAGTTTGATATGTGGATTTTTTTTTATTTTTTTTTTTTGTTTATTCAGGCTCTCGACAAGATTAGGTTTTTATCACTTACGGACAAGGAAGTTTTGGGTGAAGGTGACAATACCAAGCTCGAGATTCAGGTCTATTTTACTGCTTAATAATTATGCTTAAGCTTTTCCATTGTTGTTCTGCCTATTCTGAGATGCTTTCATCAGTATCTAGTCACGTGGTCAAGTACCAGTGATTTATAACAGCGTAAAATTCTTAGTTACGATGATTTGAATTTAAAGCTGAAGTGCTGCTGTAGAAAATCCTCAACTCATTCTTAAATCGATGTGGAAATTAAATATAGAAAGTGAATCATTTTTCCGAAAATTAATTGACTCAATCTTATCTCTGAAGCCCTGGACCTAATTTATGCAGATTAAGTTGGATAAAGAAAATAAAATACTTTCGATCCGCGACAGAGGTGTAGGAATGACAAAGGAGGATTTGATTAAGAATTTGGGTACCATTGCTAGATCTGGAACTTCAGGTATATTGTGGTTGTTTTAAAGCTTCTCATTCTCTGTAATATTGTTTCTGAATAATTACTTTTACTAATATTCCATAATATGTTGTTGTACAGCATTCGTGGAGAAAATGCAGACAAGTGGAGATCTTAACCTCATTGGACAATTTGGTGTTGGATTCTACTCAGTATATCTTGTCGCTGACTATGTTGAAGTTATTAGCAAACACAATGATGATAAACAGTATGTTTTATTGACTACTGACCTGTGTTTAATAGGTTAGACCTCGTAGACTATAATTTGATTACAACTTGTGACCACTTACAGGCATGTATGGGAGTCAAAGGCCGATGGAGCTTTTGCAATTTCAGAAGATGAATGGAATGAGCCACTTGGTCGTGGAACTGAAATCAGACTGCACCTTAGGGATGAGGCACAGGAGTACTTGGATGAGTACAAATTGAAGGTTAGTTTTTGGATACAGTCTTTTTTTACTCTCGTGTTCATAAATAGTTCGTATCTATTTCTAGGGTTTGTTGCTTGTATAGAACTTCTTTTTTTATATTTTGAGATAACTGAGATATGATGGGGAATTAGTTTGATTTGGCCATATAATTAAAATTTATACACTAATTTGAGATGAGCAAGGATGTAGTGATGTAGAGCTAAAGGTCATATCTCATTTCCTAGGCTATCCTTTATGTTTTATTGTCTCTGTTGAGATAGTATTCTCATTTCTTGATAATTGTAATTGTAGGAGTTGGTGAAAAAGTATTCTGAATTTATCAACTTCCCCATACATCTATGGGCCAGCAAAGAAGTGGATGAGGAGGTTCCAGCTGATGAAGATGAATCCAATGATGATGATGACGACACAGGTATGAAGATTCATCTTTGAATATTCTTATTAATCGTGCATATTTTGTTACTGGTTTCACTTGTATTTAATTAAATTTTACGTGAATTCTAGTCCCTTGTTCTCATCCTAATCTCCTATGCATGAACAGCTGAAAGTAAATCTTCTGAGGAAGAAGAGGAAGAAGAGGATAAAGGTGAGGATGAGAAGAAACCTAAGACAAAGACAATCAAGAAAACTACCTATGAGTGGGAACTTTTGAACGATGTGAAAGCTATATGGTTACGGAGTCCAAAGGAGGTAACAGATGAAGAATACACAAAGTTCTATCACTCTCTCGCCAAGGTGGGTACCGTACCATATCAGTCCCAGTGAGCTCAAGATTTGATTTTTAAATTTTATATAAACATTTTGAATTTTCTTGACAGGACTTTGCTGATGAGAAGCCTCTATCATGGAGTCACTTTAATGCCGAAGGCGATGTTGAATTCAAGGCCTTGTTATTTGTGCCTCCCAAGGCTCCTCACGATTTGTACGAGAGCTATTACAACTCAAACAAATCCAATTTGAAATTATTTGTCAGACGGGTCTTTATCTCAGATGAGTTTGATGAACTTTTGCCCAAGTATCTGAACTTCCTGAAGGTATTACTTGTAAAACTCGTTGGATACTACAATAATGAATTTTGGCACATGTTTCTTATTATCTGAGCATTATGACCAGGGTCTTGTTGATTCTGACACCTTGCCACTTAATGTATCAAGAGAAATGCTACAACATCATAGCAGTTTGAAAACGATTAAAAAGAAACTCATTCGCAAGGCCCTCGATATGATTCGCAAGCTTGCCGAAGAGGACCCTGATGAATCCAACGACAAAAGCAAGAAAGGTATGGCAAACAGAACAAAAAAAGTGTTACATCCTTTTAAGAGAACCTTAGTCCAGATATTAGCAAGTCAAGTGAATGAAATATGTATTAACATCATTAGTTATCTCGTATATGTTGCTCATTGAAGTGCAGCAGGGTAATTATCTCTCTTGCTATTCTTATTTGTGGTTCTGATTTGATTGTCAAATTCAATGCGGCTGTAGATGTTGAAGAATCTGGTGACAACAATGAGAAGAAAGGCCAATACGCAAAATTTTGGAATGAATTCGGCAAGTCGATTAAGCTTGGTATTATAGAGGATGCAACTAACAGAAACCGCCTGGCAAAACTTCTTCGATTTGAGACGTAAGCAATTTTTGGAGATTAGTGTATAGTTTTTGTACTATTTGAGGGGGAAAAATTGTTCTTAAAGATAAGCTTGTGGTGTTTTCCTGTGTGCAGCACTAAATCAGATGGTAAATTGACTTCGTTGGATCAATACATCTCGAGAATGAAGTCAGGACAAAAAGATATCTTTTATATTACTGGAACAAGCAAGGAGCAGTTAGAGAAATCTCCATTCCTTGAGAGATTAACAAAGAAGAATTATGAGGTAAGCAGCATATTGCTTCCCATATTTGAATGTACTTTATATCTTTCAAGCTCGTACTAAATGATCCAAATTGTGGCGCGCAGGTCATTTTCTTCACCGACCCCGTGGATGAATATTTGATGCAATATCTGACAGAATACGAGGACACGAAATTCCAAAATGTATCGAAAGAGGGGCTGAAAATAGAGAAGGATTCGAAAGACAAAGAACTCAAGGAGTCGTTTAAGGAGTTGACGAAATGGTGGAAAGGTGCTCTTGCCAGTCACAATGTTGATGATGTGAAGATAAGCAACCGTTTGGCAGACTCACCGTGTGTTGTAGTGACTTCGAAATACGGTTGGACTTCAAACATGGAAAGGATCATGCAATCTCAAACTCTATCAGATGCTAACAAACAGGCCTACATGCGTGGCAAGAGAGTTCTTGAAATTAATCCAAGACACCCTATTATCAAGGAACTTCGTGACAGAGTAGTGAAGGACTCCGAGGTACGTTTTTCCTTATTACTCAATAAATAAATCGTAATTTTGGGCCTCGTTTGGGAATTAGGATAGGATATGATGGAGAATATAATCAAGATTTGTTAAATGTTTTGGGTTTAGTTTTCAATTCCATGATAAAACGTGCATGGATTTTAATCAAGCATTTTTTTTACAGGACGAGAGTGTAAAGCAAACAGCACAGCTGATTTATCAGACGGCACTTATGGAGAGTGGTTTTATGCTAAGTGATCCACAGGATTTTGCTTCGAGAATATACAGCTCGGTGAAAAACAGCCTCAAAATTAGCCCCGATGCAACAGTTGAGGAGGAAGATGACATGGAAGAAGCTGAGACTGTATCCAGCGCGGAAGAAACTGAATCTACTACCAAAACCGAAGAAGCTCTCGTAGATGACGATGTGAATGATGAGTTGTAGAGAGGTCACTGGATGATTTCCAACACTTTGAAAAACCGTCGAGAAACCTTCATTCCTTCAACATTTTGCTATTTTTACTTAGGCCCATTACTTAGTTAGGATATCTATAACTCATAATGTTAATTCATAGCTCGCCATAGACATACGCACCATGAATTTTGTCGTGCTGCATTCCTTTTCCTAGTGTTATTTCTTAATACTGCTACGCTTTTTCATCGGTGAAATGTTGAGTAGTTTTTTTTTTTTTTTAATTTCGTTACTTTTTCTCAAATCCTCCCTTCACATCGTTGTATTGAACCACTGGAATTGCACACACGAAGCTGATAAATCCAAATTGCGACAGCAAATTATACTTTTAGACATTTCATACAATTAGATCTTTCTTCCTTTCTAGTTTTTAATTTGGAACAGAATCACTTTAGCTTATCTTATGGCAAAGTGCAGCATAGCTTTACGGAAAACGGAAGATTCGTCCGTAACGAATCAATTATATATAATATAATCTAAAGCTACTAAGTAAACCGCACAAATCAAGCTTTCAATTGCAACCGTCCAAGAATAAACAAAACACCACTTACACTTGCCAGTTAGAAGGGTCAGATTCTCAGCGCACAAACAAGAGAATAGACGATACTAAAACCGAAGGGATCTGTCTATCTGTCAATGTCTTGTAAAATACTAAAATTTTAACTCAAAGTTATCCGATTTCATAATAAAAAAAAATCCATTATAATCAATGATACAATTCCATCATATTTGTTACTTGTTAGTTGAAAGCGAAAAGGATCACATGAACTACCAAGCTTGTTATTTCAGTAAAGTAGCAAACCTTTGCTTAAAACAACATCCACCAACCACACACTGCTCAACAAGTTTCATCTAGAAGCTAAGCAAATGTTGCTTTCCCCTCATTCTCGTAATCGATAACCATTAAAAAAAACGAACAAATTAAAGTGCATTATGTGATTATTCATTAATTAATCAGGGCGCAAAAAAAAATTATAAACGAACATGATTCTCGAAATTATTAACTGATGGAGTATCATTGAATCATTTCTATACAAATTGTATATGCTTGCAAAAATTTGTGCTTGGCAATTCCTTTCATTATGTGACTCTAAATAAAAGAGAACAAGATTGTCACTACATAAGTAATAATTATGAGATTAGAGTTCATGGCAAAATTAGATGAGCCTCCAATTACAAAATTTGGCAGCCACGCCGGCATGTTATTATTATTATTGTTATCTTGTGGCTGAGAACTTGACCCACCACCAGCAGTGTCTGCGGCTGCCGCCGGTGATGACGTGTCACTTGAAGATTTCTGACTACAATAAAAAATGAGCGGTTCACAATTTAAAATAATAACTAACGTATGTATACTGCAGCTTAGAATATAATATAATTAAATTAATCGGAAGAAGAATAATATAATTGATATTATATATTATTCCGTACGTACCTTGTGAGTGAAGGGCAGAATGTAATGGTATAATCCGCTCCATTACAGGTAAAAGTACTCGTGGCATCATCGTACGCGTAGCTGTACGATCTGGGGCAGGCACTCTTGAATATCTCCGAGTAAACCGACGGCCGACACGTGTCCGGTGAGGCGTAGGCCCCACTGCAACAATATTCCGGGCTCCTAAACGCCTCGCACGCGCTCCTGCACGCCTTCCCGTCCCCTGCCCGGAGCTCGTTCGGGCAGATTCGGTTCAGATCTGCCACGCACCCGGTCGAACCGCAACCGCCGGAGCCGCCGACCGGTTCGATAATCATGGGCAAGTTGTAGCCATCGACTAGGCTGACGTCATAAAAATCATCCTGGGCGGCGCCTGAGCCAACGGTGAACTCGGCTAGGGTGGCGGGAGGAGTAGCGCCGGCGCCATTGCATTCGATTTGGTTGGAGCCGCAATCTGCTGTGGCGCAGGTACCTTGGCCGGTGGTGGGGTCGAAGGAGCAACCGGTTCTGCCCCAGAAACGGCCGGACCAGCCGGGTTGAGATTGGAAGGACCTGGTGGCGGCGGGAGGGAGTTGGAAACCTGTGGTGGAGAAACCGGAGCCGCCGGCGTTGGATAAAATTCCAGGCCACACAGTGTAATCACATCTGTTTACCAGGGTGAATATAGTCCCTGTACTACCTAAAATTTGAAAAGGAAATATGCGATCGATCAGTATATAATCAGGCATGAGAAATGAGATAAAATGGAAAGTTAGAACAATTGATTTGAACCTTTAACCATGGCAAGAACAATGAAGGTGATGTAAACGGCGGCGCGGGAAGAAGAAAATGTTGTTGAGTACATAGTTTGGACCAGAGTGGAAGTGTTTTTATTCCAAATGTAAGATCAATTTATAACTGCAAAAACAGAACCCTCTATATTAATATATACATATTACATACAGTTTTTGTCTCTCTTTCTAGAATATATATATATATTAAGGCTTTTTAATTTGTGATGATGATGCTCTGCATATTATAAGAGCAGGAAAAAATAAATGCAGTCTGAGTATTAATTATTCAGATTTTCTGCCATTTATTTAAATACTAATTATGGTGTTGAAGTGGAACTGAAATTATATTTTATGGAGCGGAAAGAAATTTGTTTTCACTCACTGCCTAATTAAAAGGAGTTAAATTGGGATTTAAGCAATTGGGGTTATGATGGGATGAATAGATTTTGGTGGGCCCACCCAAAACCCAAAAATATATGTCCAGTTAGTTACATAAGGATATATAGGATGATGGAAAATGTTGGATGGGTCTTAATTCTTATTATATAATAATAAACATATATATATATATATATATATACTAATATACATACATGCAATTTGCAAAAATGAAGACACATGGTGCTGTGGTGTAAAGAGGAATCTTGTATTACCTTCCACGTACTCGACGCATTTGCATGGATCCATGACTCCATAAAGCTTCAACTACTAAATTATATATATGCATTTACACACACACACACACTCATCAGATTCATCTACAATTTATCAGCTTCTTTGGACTGCAAATTGGTTATAAGATTCGCCAGCCAATTTATATATGCAGTATATATACATATATAAGGGATGCAATCTATTTATTATATTATTATATTTAAGAGAAACAAAAAAGTTGGAATGGCAACAATTTATATCAAGAATCAGTTGGTGGTGGTGACATGAAAATTAAAGTGCCGCTGCTTACACACCAAATTAAAATCAATAATTGATGATGCTAAAAAGTAGATCACCTGGGGTAGTGTAGAAAATGAGCTGGGAGAGCAAAACAGATCAGTAGCTTGACAACTTGATGATCCTGAGGCACCTGCGATCATAGGACACATGAACTGAGCCGGGGGTTGATCCGGCGGAAACCCCTCCGACGCTCAAGTCAGACGTGCTGATCATAGAAATAGTCCAGAGAATACATATTTTAGTATTGCTCAGTTAATAGGACGTACCTTAATAAAATGAGTAAAACCTCTATTTATATGTCGTTTATTGGGTTGGGTTTGCTTTGTTGGGCCCAAGCCTTACTTGAAGGTGTTTGGGCCTCGGTAATATTGGTCTTCGATATTGGGCTCGTGGCCCAGTAGATAAATAACTTGTAGGCCCATTGGGTTGGCCCAATTAGGCATATCAATAATAAATATTGCTATATAGTATATACATACATTGGTCGTTCTTCCAGTTGCGCTGCACTCAAAATCAACTTTTTAGTGGCTTTAATATTGTTCACTTTTTTTTTTTTTCTTTTCTCTCAACAATTTTTTTAGAAGATTTTTTTTCTTCGTTTGAGTAAATTCAAGTCGATAACATGTAAATATGGAATTTGGTCTTGAGAGTAACTGCTGAATATTTGTTATTATGAATAATAAGTAGAAATGTAAAGATATTAATTAATTGGATCAAAATATAAAAGTCTGGGCTTCTTGGCCAACACGGAGAAGAATCAGTCTATTAAAATAATTTTGGTATGATATTTGGGCCGATATGCTGTAGTATAGTCCATCGTTAAGCAATATAAATTAAATTAGTGGAACTATTTCTAAATTAATAAATAAATACTGCAATTCTTCATTTCCATAAAGTAATACTTACTAATAATACGAATATTCGAATATTCGAAATCTTAAAAAATTCCACCGGCATTCAATTTTACAAATTTGCGTACGCACCCAACATTATTTACATAAGTGCCACTATCAAATAGTAATTTTAACCAATAATTTACGGAATTAAGTTTACAATAACAGATATACGTTAATATATATCTCTGTCAAAAACCAATTACTTTCCCCGAGATTAATAATGTCTAAAAAGGTCATTTCCTACCAGCACTGGTCTGTCTCCCAAGTCTGCCCCCGCCGAGTCAACTCGGAATAACAC
Source organism: Erythranthe guttata (assembly GCF_000504015.1). Next base: position 4,298,297 of record NW_012193250.1, on the reverse strand, counting down.
GGACCCGCCGTCCTTCGCCGCTGACGGAAGAGTGAGCTGTCGTACACCATCCGTTTCTCCGGGTCGGAAAGAGTAGCGTACGCCGCGTGCACTTGGATAAACTTTTCCGCGGCCGACGTGTCGCCTTCCGGGCCGACGGATGCGACATCAGGATGCAAAACTCTGGCCAGTTTCCGGTACGCTGATTTAATCTCTTGACACGTGGCACCTGTTTGCACGCCCAGGACTTGGTATAACGACGCCGTTTGCCGGGCTGCTTGGCACGTTCTATCAGCTGTGGTGTAACTGGCGGAAAAGCGGAGCTGATTGCGGCGGAGAGTGCGGTGGCCCGGCGAGTGAAGGACGGCGGAGAATCTACGGCCGATCGATTGATTATTCGAGATTGAAAATGACGTGGCGGCCATGATCGTACAAATACGTGAGTTGAATATTGTTTGTGTTGGAATGTACAACTTCTGGTTTTTGGTGGATGGATAAATGAAGCTGAACGGCACTATTTATATGATTTATTTCTATTTTTTTATGTATTAAAAAAAATTATTAGTAAAAATATGTAGTTGTAAAATAATTAAATTCGAAATATAATCCCCCTATTAATTAAATATGTACTTGATGAGTGATGTGTCTTATCCAAATGTACATCTTGGGATATGGATAAATTCCAATTTGCTGACTAGTATTTGAATATTTTTATGTTTTTACAATTTAGAAAATAATGTGGGAGGGGGAGAAAATAAATAAATTAGGGCAAAGAAGTTTTGAGGAATTAAAAAAAGAAAAGTAATAAATAAATTATGAAGTTGCTGTTGCGAGGAATCTGATTCCGATCCCTATTTTTAGAAGTTAGTTGACAGTTAACAATTCAAAAGTTTCGTACTTTAAAATTTTCAATTAATTTGCCAACTAAATTTGGTTTTATGTAAAAGTTACATCAAATAATTGAGGCATATAATTGCCCTACAAGTTACAATGATTGATAGACGACTTAATTTCTTACTCAAAAAATAAAAAAATAAAAAAATAGACGACTTAATTTCAAAGCATTATTATATATTTTTTTAATTACAACTACCTCCTTAAGCAAAGTTTATTTACGAAAAAATTCCTCTTTTTTTAAAAATTACATCCAGGTACGTGCAGTTTGTAAATTTTTTACATCTACTCCCTACAAAGGATGTTAATGAAAGAAATCTATAATTGTAAAAGGTGGATATAATTGTAAAAATATTAGGGAATTTTTTTTATATAAATTTTACATAAAGGCGCTTGAAATTTACCATTATCTTAATTTGGAGTCGCTTCAACATTAAATCGTGAAGTTGTCAGAGCAAAATATTACTTTACAGTATACGTCACAATAATTGTTAATGTTGAACTATGTATTACTTTACAGTATTGCTAATTATTAATTGTTAGGGCCAAATTAGTTTTATAATTATAGCTGGCTTGAAAATTTGAAACACCTAATACGAATATAATTAAAATACTAATTAGTGATTGATATTTTCTTATAATACAAAGTTTGACTTAAAAATAAAAAAATGTCGCCTATTTATTAATAGAAAGGATACATTGTATTTAGATTAAGAAGCAGGCTTTGACTTATATAACGTAGTGATTATTAGAAAGAGACATTAAAATTAGAAAATAAAAATAAAAAGAATACCAAATAAAATAAAAAAAGAAAAGAAAGGTTCCCCTGCAACATTCCATGTGCATCCTATACTTGTTCTCTCTTTCTCTCTATATTTTTTTTTTTTGTGGCATAATTAATTGTTCATTCTGAAATATCTTTCTCATTTGAGCATAACTAGAACTTGTTTGATAAGATGAACATTTATCACAATTTTTATAATGAAATTTTGTTAATTAAAACGAAGGATGTTGATTGGTTGATGGAAAAGGAGAGGAAAAATGAAGTAAAAAATGTGATTTGATGAAGGCAAAATGTCCCACATCGGTTGCGCAAAGAGATTGGGGCTGATAGGTTTAGTATAAAATAGGGTGTATATCTGCAATAAAAATCATGATCCTTCAGGCAAGTTTTAACGGGATATGATGAGTGGTAAATACTCGCAATTAAATATGCGAGATGGGTGTCTGCCTAGCCTGTTACGACAATGGGGCACTCCCTTCTTAACCAATCTGATCCCTTTTATCTTCCCCATCCATTACATGGGTGTTTTTATTTTATATTTTATTTTTAAATTTAAAAAATAAATTTTCATGATCCAGATTTGTTTAGCTGTGTATAGCAGACGGTGAAATTAACAAATATTAAATTATTTCAAAATAAATCAACTATTAAATTATGATCCAGCTTTATTTAGCTGTGTAAATAGCAGACGGTGAAATTAACAAATATTAAATCATTTAAAAATAAATCAACTGATAGATATTCATTTAAAAATTAAATATTAAATTTTACAAAATGCATAAATTTATCATAATCTTTTTTAATTTATCAACCATAGGACCACAATATTGATATGAATAAATTTTACAAGAAATTTCAATGAAAAATAAAACTACGTCGTTAAATCGATCAATGAACTTTTGCTTGTAGTCGTGGTCCATGAAATTCTAATTCATACTTTCAATCCAGAGAGTCTTCGTTCTGTTTCAACAACATATACAATTTTCTGAAATCCCCTATTAGAGACAATTTACAATTTAAGCTGTTACATTTTAATTTCATTTTTCTGGAATTTCCACAATCCACAAACTACAGCCATTAGATCCAATCCAATTATCTTTTTAAATTAATTGTACAATTTGCACATTATCCAAATTACAATGTTCGTCTTGATTCAATTACTATAATAAAACCAAATAATCGGGTAAAACATACTAATTTGGAGGAAGTGAATTCTTATTTAAATAATTTCATGCAAATTTTTAATCCATGAAAATATAGTGTATCATGTCCAAACAAAATTACCAATGAAACAAATTAATCATTATGAAAAAAAAAAACAAGTCTGGTAATCCAGCAATTAAATGATTTATTTTAGAACAATATTTCCACTCAAAACTATATAAGGGATTAAAAAAAAATGAAATAACCTTCAGAATTGTTAAGCACTCAGAATGAAAAGGACTTGTGCATTAAAAGAAAAGATTATCAACGATCAGTAGCTGATCTCATGAAATGCATTATCCTCATTGTGCCCAATCTGAATAAAATTTTATTAAATTATATTATTACTAAAAACTTCAAATAAATAAAAAAAAAGTAATTAATAAAAATGGGGAAAAAGCATTCAGAATGAGTAGGAGGTAATTAATCCTTCATAACTGAATCGGACAATGTTAATTACGATCATCATCATCATGCTAACCTCCATTAAAATCAAAATCAAAACCCAGTTTTCTTTAAAATTACAGAGCGAGGAAAATAAAAATAAAATAGAAGAAAGAAGGTGAAATGAATCCATCAGATAATTGGATGAAATTCATCAACGATGGACACAAAGCCAGCCTCAGACGACCGTCGTGAGATGATAAATCCAAATTCATCCCTTGGTTCAAATTAATTGCAATTAATATATATAGATTTAGTGAAAGAAAGAAATATTAATTTGTTTGAGAAACTAAGAATATAATAAAATAAATATTTACAGATGCAAACGCGGATAACTCATCGCCCACAGGAAACCAAAGAACGCAGAGAGAAAATGATTTAAAGGAGGCCGTTGAGCAATTAGGGTTTCCATTTCGTGGCTTTTTATGTTTTTACCCTTTCGGGCCCAAATCCAAATTCATATGAGTTCGATAATGGGAGATAAAGCCCATTTAAATTTTCACTAGGTCCATTCTAAATTTTATATAATATATTTTTATTATTATAAACTTGTCAATAATATTAGACTAAATAATTTAGATTGTGAAAAATAATCATTAGCCAATTTTCGAGTAACAAAATAATTTATGCTGATACAGGCTTGGTTGACTTAGAAGCCCAAATAATAATGATCCTACAACAAAGCCCCAAGACAGCACAACTCACTCTTAACTTGCCCACTAATACTCCATAAAGCCGGTCACTAGCCTCATGTGGGGTAGACATGCGATTGACATTGACCGGAAGCATCCTACTACTAGAAACGGCAACACCAATGAACTCGCCCCATTAAACTAACCCAAACCGCAAGTAACGAGGATGTTCACCCTCAATAAACGAGTACATTAATCCGCATATATCACATCACCCCTGTGTGATCTGACTAACGATAGAACATGAGACTCACCAACCTATCCCTGTGCCGGGTATAAATACAGTATCCACGTACAGACTTATTTTCACTATACACTATAATATTTTTCTCCACGATTCCGACTGACTCCTGACCGTCCTGACGCCAGAAAATCCTTACCCGACACTTCTTTTTGAATGTTTCTTGGAACACGTGGGCTTCCTCTCATTTGATCGTTCATTACTCTGGGCCTATTTCATTCATATTACTTCGTGAATGACCATTTAGGCCTCATTATAAATGGACCAGATGCAACAATTTTGATTTATTATACACTATCGGATTGTTATTTTAAACAGTTCAATAAAAAAAAATGATTAAATTGGATGTATTATTTCCATTTCCTCATAAAAATTAATTATTTGTCATGATCCAAAAGATTCAAATCAAGATTTGGACAGGCTGTGATGTCTCCCCATTTCCTTTGAAAAATATATAAAAATTAATAATATACTCTTAGTTATATGCATGCAATATTTATAAATGTAAACATAATTATTGTAGAAAATAAAAATAAAATTCAACTGTGGTATCAAAAAGGTTGAAAGATGAAAGACAAAACTTGCAATATTAATATACCAAAAATGCTTGAATTAAATATGACCACATAATTGACAGCCGGCAAGGTCACATGCCAGCAATTGATTAATAGTAATTCTCTACCCCAATATTCCCTCCAATCTCTCCAATTCCACCTAAAAACCAACGATCCAAATGGCGACTTACGATTTATCCCCCTATTTTCAACTCTGACCTCAAAACACGACTTTCTCATAAAATTTGACAAATGCAGAGAAGGGAGAGAAATTAGCGGGCCTCTTCAAATATCTGTCTCCCCTCTACTCCATTTACCCCTCTCTCTCTCTCTTCTTTCTCTCTCTACACTTCCACCGCGCACATTGCACAACGCCGAATACACAGCAGCGAATAATAGAAAGTAAGGAAAGAAAAATGAGAGAAATTCTTCACATTCAGGGAGGGCAATGCGGGAACCAAATCGGGTCCAAGTTCTGGGAAGTGATCTGCGATGAGCACGGCGTCGATCCGGCGGGGAAGTACAAGGGTGACGGTTCCGACGCCACGGAGTTGGAGCGGATCAATGTCTACTTCAACGAGGCATCTGGTGGGAGGTACGTCCCACGCGCTGTGCTCATGGATCTGGAGCCTGGGACCATGGATTCTATCAGATCCGGCCCGTATGGACAGATCTTCCGACCCGACAATTTCGTGTTCGGCCAGTCCGGAGCGGGAAATAATTGGGCCAAGGGGCATTACACCGAAGGCGCGGAGCTGATTGATTCGGTGCTCGATGTTGTCAGGAAGGAGGCAGAAAATTGTGATTGCTTGCAAGGTTTGAATTAGTTTTCGTCGCCGTTTCTGTTGCTAAATAATGCACTACCTTTTTTTTTTTTTTTTCATTTGTGCATTAGTACATTCATGTGCATGTTTTTAGAATATAGTTTTGATTCTTCTTCTAGAATTTTGATTGATGAATCATTTTCAGATCCCCAAATGGCATTGTCAAATCGAAGTATGTTTTATTTGAAAATTGATGTGAGTGAGCAACGGACGCGTATATTAAACATATGTGAAAATCTGGTGGTGTAAGATATCCACACTGTATTGAATTATATATGCACAATGCATGGATACCTTTTTTTTAGGGATTACAGAAACATCTCCTGTTTAGTTTGTGCATCTCTGGATCGAAGTTCTGTTTCATTATATCCAAACTCTGATTGTGAATACTTAAATTATGCTTGTCAATCGCGTTGAAATTGTTCTTATTATTGTCGGTGAAATTTGTTGTATGTGGATCTCTTCGGTCTTGCATTTCTTTTTCAAAGTCGAAACTTACTGACATTGACCAGGCATCACTAGATGTATCTAGTAACATAATTTGGCCAAAGTGCACAGCTGTCGGTACCTTTTGATGGATCAACGAATATACTGAATTTATTTTAGAGATTGTTCACTATTTGTTCAATTAATTTAATCTATACATGGTATGTGGAAATATACTACATAATATGTTAAAAGAGCTTATGTATTTGTCGGTTTAATCAAATATTCATATAGCGGTTTCTTTCTATGCAACAACTGTGATCAATTGTTACTTACTATTTACCTGCACATTTTTCTTCTTCGTGGCATATGGATTCTGTAATTTCTGTTGCTAGAGGATTACAATATTCGAGTATGTGTTTTTCAATTAATAGTCAGTCATCAATTTGCAATAGCTAAATTTTTGTCTCTAACTATAGCTTAAAAAAAGAGATTTTACTAATATTGAGCATTTGAAATTTGTTTTCACTTTGCCAGGGTTCCAGGTGTGTCACTCCCTTGGAGGAGGCACAGGTTCTGGCATGGGTACCCTCTTGATTTCAAAGATAAGAGAGGAATATCCAGACAGGATGATGCTCACCTTCTCTGTTTTCCCTTCACCCAAGGTCTCCGACACTGTTGTTGAACCCTACAACGCCACACTCTCAGTTCACCAGTTGGTCGAGAATGCCGACGAATGCATGGTTCTTGACAACGAAGCCCTTTACGACATCTGTTTCAGGACTTTAAAGCTCAGCACCCCTAGCTGTAACTACCTATTACCTTTCATATCAATATATATTTGAAGTATTGAAGCGAAATTTCTAATCTTTGTTTCGTTATTTTATTCTCAGTTGGTGACTTGAACCATTTGATCTCTGCAACAATGAGTGGTGTCACATGCTGTTTGAGATTCCCCGGGCAGCTGAACTCCGACCTTAGAAAGCTGGCGGTCAACTTAATCCCCTTCCCACGTCTTCACTTCTTCATGGTGGGTTTTGCTCCGCTCACCTCTCGTGGGTCACAGCACTACATCTCCCTCACAGTCCCCGAGCTGACTCAGCAAATGTGGGACTCGAAAAACATGATGTGCGCAGCCGACCCACGCCACGGCCGATACCTAACAGCCTCCGCCATGTTCCGTGGCAAAATGAGCACCAAAGAAGTCGACGAACAGATGCTCAATGTCCAGAACAAGAACTCGTCCTACTTCGTCGAGTGGATTCCGAACAATGTCAAGTCCAGCGTGTGCGATATTCCTCCAACCGGTCTGAAAATGTCGTCCACGTTCGTCGGGAACTCGACTTCGATTCAAGAAATGTTCAGGAGGGTGAGCGAGCAGTTCACAGCTATGTTCAGGCGTAAGGCTTTCTTGCATTGGTATACTGGAGAAGGTATGGACGAGATGGAATTCACCGAAGCTGAGAGCAATATGAACGATCTTGTGGCGGAGTATCAGCAGTACCAGGATGCAACTGCAGACGAGGAGGAAGATTACGAAGAGGAGGGAGTCGAAGAGCAATACGAGGGCTAAACCTAAAAAGTGGCTGCTATTACTTCTACTATTATTACTGTTTTCTTTCTTAGTAATCAGTTTCTAATATTGAACAATTATCTATGTCTTTTGCTTTAAGTTTTAGTTTCTTTTTTTTTCGATTGAGACCTGAACTTTTCTTGCATTTTCAGCTGGTTTTTAATTGTTGAGTACTATTTGTGCATTTGTTTGTTATAAGTATTGTTTTTAGTACACTTGTTGCCTCATTAGTTTATATGTGTAAGATTTGTTTTAAGCCATTGGTCCATTTGTCTGGTTTGTTTGTCCAATATTAACCGTTGACACAGTCCAGTTCTTGAAATTATAGAAGAACCCTAGTAAAAATCTTGGAAAAGTAATAAATAAAAAATAAAATAAAAAAAGAAAAAGAAAAAGGAAAATGTAATATCAAAAACTTGCCTCAGTATAAAAAATCTTAAATGCAGCCTTAATCATGGCAACAATATCAAAAATAATAACAAAATATCACAATCACACTCCTTAACAAGTAGTATTATCTCTTAGTCAAATTAACAACCTTAATTTCCATAATTAATGCAATAAAAATATAATCCAAATTTTCAAAGTCAAATGAAATCTTACAAGTTACCCAAAAATAGAAAAAGAATATGTTAATAAACTGTAGTCCCGTATAGTAAATTATACCCTATTGTAACAAGTTGTTACCAACTTACCATTAAATAAAAATATCACAAATTAAATAGTGAGTTTCATTATTATCTCGTGGTGATGGAGGACTTGGTCTTCATTATTTCTCTCCTAATCCTCCTAGCTTCAGCGAATCTGGCCCGTTGATCAACAAGAGCTCTGTTCAAATCCAACGGCTGGGATGGCTCCTCTCCGAACGCCTCATCAGCTGGAATATTAAGATCGAACCCATGTGGGCCCGGGTGTGGGTATAATAACTGGCTGGTGATTGGGCCAACAGAGTGTTGAAACATATGCACCGTTGGATCTTCAATCAACGGCTGTTGATGAATCCGATAACGGTGCGCTAATTCGGTTCCAGGATTCATCCCTACGCCTACTGACATCTGGAGATCTTGTTTTGTTGGGTAAGTATTTAGCACCTGTGTTAATAAATAAATAAATAAATTGAAATTGGAAACTAAATAAATCCAATATTTTTTAATAACAAAATTAAAATGAAAATTACCCAGAAAAATATTAATATGATACCTTTTGTTTCATTGATTTTAATTCTGAATTATAGGCCTTCAACTTGTCGTAATACTTCTTCACATTCTCAATCTCCTGATTATAATTGACAGAAATCCAACTAAATCAGTATTAGTGTAAAAATAAATAAATAAATAATATTATAATAATAATAATAATAATTCTGTTTTGCTGCTCATAGGAAAAAAGATAAGATAATGTGGGAGAAAATCAAGAAAAGACAAATTGACTGTTGGATAGAAAAGGAGAAATTACAAACTCACCCCTCGAAGCAAGTCCTTGCGCTGGGTTAATCCTTGTATCATTTCAATATAATCTTGTCTTGGCTACAATCATCAGTGATTAAAGTTTATTAATTATATCTAAATTAGGGGTAGTTACAGATAAACATATCCGAGAAACATGGGAGATGTGGAAACGGCTAAAATTAAGGAATGAGAAACAAATTTCTATACAAATAAATAAAAATATTTATTTATGTATTCGTTTTGGAGAAAATTAGATACCCTTTTCTTGGAATTTTTCTTTGACGAGTGTTGGTCGGTATCGCTGGGGGAGAAAGAGAGTGGGGTGTCGGGACTGGCGGTGGTGCGGGCGGCGCCGCTCTTCTCGTTGACGAACTCCTCCGTTTGAACAGGCGGCCTTCTCTCGTCGATTCCGCCGTCGTCCGTCTTCCGAATCGAGGGACCACGGCGTAAGGGTGGAGCCGCATCGTAGGAAGATCTCCTACGCCTGCAAGTCCAGTTGAAATTGGACAAGGATTCAGTTAAGGAGAATAGAAAGTTGAGATCGAGTAGGATTTGAGCGACAGTGGTTTCATCCTTGGTCGGAGAAGCTAACACAGTGTACTCTTTACTCATGCTGCTGTGCTTCATTATTTCTTCGTTTTTTTTTTCTTTTTTATTTTCCTGTTTCTAAGCAAAAAAAGAAAACCTCGAAATTCTTCAATGTAATTTCGTGATAAGGAAAACGGCAATGTGGGTAGAGAGAGAGAGAGAGAGAGAGAGAAACAGGGGGCTGTATTTTTGCCTTAATGGAAAATAAGGGGAAAATATGGGGGAGAGAGAGAGAGGGGAGTGGCTGGTGCCACGTGTCCGTCAACTAGAGATGGAGGGGTCTCCTAGGGTTTATGCCATATATGGTGTGAAGAGTTGCTACTCCTTTTCTTCTTTTCTTTTCCCAGGTTACATAAGTTGCTACTTTGTGCATCACTGAATAATGTTAATTGTGCGCGCTTTTAAGTCAATGCACATATAATTTTGAAAATTATTTTTTTGTGAGTAAAATTAAATATAAAATAATCTCAATCTCATTTTCTTAATTTATTATTATTTTTTATTCCTGCTAATTTATAATTATAAAAAGTTTAAAATCCGACGGTCAAAAGAGGTAGTCGCCGCAAGGAAATTTGACCGTATGCGAATCTTGCGTGATCAATTACTTACTTTATTTTTTTTGCGGATAAATTTTATTTTATAACAATTAAGTTTATATAATCATTTGGGAAGTGGATTTGTATTATTAGATTCGTATGAAGACTATAGTTTAAATATCGCTAATAAATTTTACTATAATAGTGTAATATATATATATATATATATTATAATAATTATTACAATACTTAATTTACAATAATTGGGCCGAAGAGTGCATTATAGATTGTGGACTCCGTGGCCTATATCGGCTGGAATTATCTATAATTAATTACGAAAGGCCCAAACAAGTGGAGCTAGATTTTTGTTTCGGCCCAAATAAAGGTATTGCAGGCCCAAACTTGGACTAAACTTTACCTGCCTACGTGTATAATAAAATAATTATTTATATATTTATTAACAAGAGAAATACGATGAATATCTGATCACACAATCCTCAATATATTTAGTGAAAATTAATAAAAACTCAAAGAACGATTTATTGGAATGATGAAAGATAGAAGAATAAAGAAAAGTTGGACCGTATATCGAATAATGTTTGAATAATATACGGGGTCCAGAAAATGACACGTGTCACAAAGTTAGCATCAAATAAGCTTAAGCTTAGTTTCAGGCGAACCGTCATTCCTCCTACTTACTCCACTCTTATCTGCATGCACTCCACGTGTCGTCACATTATTAATTACCTTAGTCCGACTGTACACTATATTCCTTAGAAATTTCATTTTATATGTAAATAGATATCTAAAATATAATGAAGACTAACTATTTATATATAATGATCTACTGAATATTATCCAATAAATTCTATCATCATCGAATAAAAGCATAAAGTATATACCGTGACCACTTTCGAATCGATCCATTACAGCTTTTTTGTGCACAAGTCGATTCAGCTAAGATATATATCCATATCTCACAATAATTATTCAAAGGAAAAAAAAAAAGAGAAAAATTAGTGAAACTGAAACATGGGTTGGTTTGTAAGAGAGAGAAAGGGCATAAGCTGGAAAGACCAAACCCTAGAATCCATATCTGCACCGCCGTTGCCGTTGGTCGTGTTTTCCGTGCTGTTGATCGTTTTACTTTACTTCGAAACTTCGTTTGAGCAAAAGGAAAGGGTTGAGAGGAACAAGTCTGGCTTCAGATTCGGCCTCCTGTTGCTGCCGTTGGTGGTGGTTCTGGCCGTCAACATGACTATGCTCCGCCACAAGATGCTGCGTTACAACTTCGGAGCGCCCAAGCCTGTCGTCTACGAAGCGGCGGAGGACGGTACCCCGGTGGCGCGTTTGTTGCTCTTCTTGCTTCTGCTTATTCTCATGGTTCATTATCAGTCTTCTTTTCATTCCTCTTGGTTTAGACTCTTCTAGACGTTTTGTAATTTATATATATATATAAAATAATCAAATAAGCTGTACTTGGCGCAAATAGCTGAGACTGTAATTAATTTTGACTTTTGATCCATTAATTAAATTTTATGGTTTGCACATGCATAATTAATTAATTAATCCAGTCTCTTGAAAAGATCGATTAATTTTATTACATATTCCTTAATGAAAAACATAGATAATAATTAATTAGTACAGACCATAATAATTAATTATATAGTTTAATTCGATTTAAGAATCAAATTATGCTTTAATAATTAATTATTATTCAAGCAAGAATATCTTGAAGCTGGATATTATCCTTATTAGCCATTTTCTTGAGATTAGCAAGCTCTAGATCCTTCGCCATCTTCTTCTTGTACATCTCCGAGAAGGTGATTGGTTCCTCCATTATCGGATCTTCTCCCTCCCGGATCTTCAGCGGGTAAACCGCAGCTTGTGGGGCCGGGTTTTGGAAAGTCGCAATAGACAATCTGCTACTATTTGAATTCACCACTGCTTGATGGTCTGCATTCTTGAACCTCCCATTGCTTAGATACTTCAAAAAAAAAAATTTGAATTAATGGATAATTAAATTGAAATATAATAATTAAGTGGTGAGGGAATTAATTTAATTAATTACATGACCATGGTCACCGAGGTTGACCACAAAAGCACCGTCAACGGGTTGAACAGTGATCCATGTTTCCCCACCATCTCGGGTCGCCTGCAACCCGCCCACTTGATCCTGGAGCAGCAAAGTGATTGTACCCGGATCCGTATGCCGCTTCAGGCCCAATGTGAGATCGGGCTGGGGGCATTTTGGGTAGAAATTGACAACCACTTTTTGATCCATATCCACGCAAGCTTTGGACAGTGCATCCTTTTCAAGACCCATTGCCTCCGATAAAACCTCGAGCAGTTTGCAACCTAGTTTCATCAACTGCTCGCTGTAGGTTTCGGTCACGGCCCGCCAAGATTCGGGCTTGTCGGGCCACCTTGAGTAGTCTCGGGCTTGGATCGGGTACGAGAAGTACGTCACTATTTCGCGCCAGTCTTGCACAACTTCACCCTTTACGAAAATTGTTATATATTGGAATGTTTATCAATTAAAACTAGAAAAGAAAAAAGATTTGTTTCTATTTAGGGTTTAAGTGTATGGTTGGTGGTTATTAAATGGAACATTAATTATTTAGTTAATTAACAGTGTTTAATATCAATGCGTGCAGAGGAAGTAGGTTTAAACATACCATACACAGCCATGCACAAGTACGTGATCTATTTATCCATTCTAAATTCTTCTTGTTTTTAACTCATGTGATGTGTCCCATGTACATTTCCCTGACAAGCTTATTAGTGATGTCACACTGCTTGTCTCCTTGATTACACCTACGAACGACCGCGGTACACCGTACCATATACACGATACAATCTAATTTTTTTTTTCGAGAGTATTCGGTAAATAACTGGCCGGGCTAAAATAATGCATTTTTTGTACAAGAAAGCCCCTCACAACAATAGCATGATCATTATATTTCGAATTGTCTTGATAGACGGCCAGAAATATAGGTAGATAGATTGCGAGTAAAAGATTATGACCGTTTGAACTTTGTGCACTAGCCCGTAAAATCGGGGTTCGTCAGATTATTATATTACCCTTTGTTTTTTATCTTTGTTGATTGAAACAATTGTCATGAAGTGTTCAAATTTACATAACTTAGTCACCGAAACACAAATTAATGTACTCCGTATACGTTAATTATTTCACAAGATTACGACCGTAATTAAAACGTAAGATAATTGAGAGATGATAAAACTACTACGTACCTGAAGGTGGCTAGAGACAATGAAACCACCTTTCTTCCCGCCAGACATGTCGAAACGAAGCTTCTCCTCAGCGGGGAAAGCGAAGAACTCACGTGCCAAACGAGTCATGTCATCAATTACGTCAGAGTCAACCCCATGATCCACCACCTGGAAAATGCCCCACCCTTCACACGCCGCCACTATTTTCCGGCATATCTCAGCCCTCTCCTCGCCCGATTCTTCAATTCCGGCAAGTGATATCACCGGAATCTCATCGCTGAATTGGTTGTACGCCACCTTTGGCCTCTCGTTTTCATCTCTGATGAATTTTTCATCGAGGGAGTTCTCTTCGGATAGTGCTGTTATGGTGATAGTAGTAACTCCGTTAGCCATTTCGTCACTTTTTTTTTTTTTTTTTCGTTTTCCTTTTGTACCCTTTTCGACGGGTAATTGATTTTTTTCACATATTGAAGAGATGGTATATGGGGTTAGTATATATTGAGAGGAGAATGGAATGTGGTTGTAGCTAGAGCCACACGATGGTTCCTACCTAATCTTCCTTTTAATTTAATCTTTTTATTAATTAGGTTATAAGCTGGTTTAATTAATTAATGCGAGTTAATTATTAATAATATATAGAAAGAAAGACGAATAGTAAGTTATTGTTAGGTTTTTCGTTACCTAATTTGATTTTCACGTACTACAAATATATGCAATAGGTTCAATGAGCAGTCACGAATTCAATACTATGTTTCGTCTTTTTCGAGTATATTTTGTCATAAATTTATTGATTCTAATTTCTTCCCAACCAAATTTCAAGGTCTAAAAAAAAAAACTCGCCAAACTTCTTTTACGCCTTTACTCCTCATCAATTTCATGACCTAATTGCATGAAATATTGCATGCAAAAGAGCAATATATATATATATATATATATATATATATATATATATATATATATATATATATATAAATCCATAAATCTAGAATCATGACAATTTACAGCTGGGTTACCGAGCTGTCAACTCTCATATGCCTTAATATTTGTAACTTTAGCTGAATTTGTAGTAAAATGACATAATTTAACCGTACTTAGGTGGTGTGTGCAAATGATTATTTAAAAGTAGAAGTTAGTGATTGTGATTTAAATTAGTTTTAAGTGCTTATTTCTAAAAGTTGGGGGTGTTTGCAAATATTTCGGAAAATGAACTAAAATTGAAAAAGCAGGGTTATAGGTGCTTTTAAAAAAATAGCTTAAAACAGATTATTTTAAGAGAAGCAAAAGCAAAAGTTGATTTTGCAAACACCTAAAAACAGATTATGAGCAAAAAAAACCGCATAATCACTTTCAAAAAGCATTTGCAAACACCACCTTAATATAATTTGTGATTAATTAGCAAATTAATTATGTTTAACCAACCGCGCACCAGGCTGGAAATTTGAGCTACTTATATAAATCTAGGCAGCCTAGCTAGCCCTTATCAAACCATTTTGATTTTGACATTTTTTTTTAAATTTAATTTCACCATATATCATAAAAAAAAAAAGCATATTATATATATATTAATGATCTCATTAATCTATTAGTATAGAATCAGTTACGTACATTAGTAAAATAAAATAAAATACAATGAGATATAGCTAACACTTTATGCAATATAAGGTATGCTTCATTCTCAATAAATAAACCGCCCATCACTTGTCCCTCTCCACTTACTTGATTTAATTAATTAATTAATTTATATTCCTCCAATTATTGAAGTTTAGGTATTAGATAAATAACAATATTATCACAAATTGAGGAAAATTAAAAGTTGCTGAATTCCAGACGTTTCCTAATCTCACACTATAAATTCCAACCTTTTCTAACTCATCTCATCACACACACACACACACACACACACAAATATAATTGCATAATTGTAAGCCATGGCTTCATCCACCTCTTTGCTTGTTTCCCTTATTACCGCCCTCTTATTTATTTCCATGTTTCAAGCACATGAAATGGTATATATTTATATATATATATATATATATATATTTGATTTATACAAAAAAAAAAATGGAATTTTTCGTTGTAAACTTAATTCCATTAATTAATTAAGAGATTTTGCCGTTTATCAAAATTGCAGGTGAATAACGTGAATGGGAAAGGACGCGATCTCCTAATACTTGATACAAAAATAGGTTAGTGATATAAATATTTATTAGATATCGGTATAATTAATTAGGAACGTGGTGAAATTTCGTTATTAATTAATACGATTATATATATGTATGTATGTATAATGTATAGATTGTGGTAAGGAATGTATTAGAAGGTGCCAGTTATCTTCGAGGAAGAAGGTGTGCCACAGGGCTTGTGGCACGTGCTGCGCTAGGTGCAACTGTGTGCCCCCGGGCACTTCGGGCAACCGTGATGTCTGCCCCTGCTACGCCAACATGACCACTCACCGTGCCCAATTGAAATGCCCTTGAAGAATTATCTCAACTTTTCTTATACTATATATATATATATATTCTTGTATAGCTAGTCAAAATGAAACCAATCCGCAAAATATTTGAGTGAGATGAATTTTATGAAACAAATTATGAAAAAGTAGGCAAAATAAATTTGAATAAAAACTTAAGAATCTTTTTACAATCGAGTAAATAAAAGGCTTCACATAATTAATCTGTAAACTGGAAAAGAAAAAGTTAATAGTTAGTTACAAACAATGCAATAGGTAATAGATTAAAAAATAAATAAAGAAACTAACTGCAATAGAAGTAGAGATATGCAAGACTACCACAACTTAGAAAGTAGAGAAACGTTGAAGATCTGCAATGAAGAAAGTAGGCAAACTATTTGTATAACATATATAAAGTTTCAACTTAATCATAAGCTTTAATCTTATGATTAAATATTAGATTAATTAACACAAATACTGTAACTAATATATACGTATTCATTCTCATATTTATTTATTAATTTTATACAAATTTTCAAAAAACTTTAAGTAAATTAAATTAAACATAGAAAAATAATAATTAATCTAATTATATAAAATGAAACAGAAAACAAAAGTACACACTTTAAAAATACGCTTAATGATTAAATTAAATTAAGGCCAATAATTTATCATTTGGCACAATAATTTGATTGAAAATGAATGTAGTAAGTTTTAATCAATATAACAACATCATATAAAATGGTTTTATGATTGAAAATTAATTGCTTAATTCAACCACCCGTATGGTCAAATTACAAAAAAAAAACCTCTTGTTTGGGTAATTACCCCTCAACTATAAATCTTCTTACACGTCAACCTTTGCGGATTCAATTAAATTTAGTGGAATCTTCGAATATAATCACTTTTTGTACTCGCTTTATCTCATTCGAACTCCATATTTCAAAGCAAGATGATCATAATATGTGTTTTTTGGCTTATATATATATGAGATTGTAGTGCATCAGAAACTGTTTTTTTACACAAATTAAAACGAGTTCAAACTAGAGCACATTCTAAGAAATCTAGATGATAGTGTAAGAAAAAATCATATTTGAAGAATAGATGTAATTATCTAAATAAGATGCGTTTTTTTATTAAATTGATCATAACTCATGGCCCCTTTTTTTTTTTAATGAAACACTCAGATATTTAATAAACAATGTAAATAAATAGAAAATATGTCATTCCATTGCACTGCAGACGAAACGGCTAAAGGCACCTGGGCCCCATGGATTTGTTTGACACAAATTTATAACACGTGTCAGCATATCCCACACCCGGTTATATTCATCGGGTGTATAGGTTCGAAAGAGCCAGAAAAGAATAGTGCGTAAGGGGCCCACAGTTTTGGTTTTATCTATCCTACACCCGGTGAAGTTTACACCGGGTGATTTTTTATCGTTGATCTACACATACCAATGTGGGTGTGTGTGTTTGTGTGTATATGAATGGTAAAGATCTACCCGGTGTAGGATCTCAAAAGCCCACAGTTTTGTGCGGACGAATTAACAAGACATTATAAATGAAAGTGTAAATGAAATTGAGTTTGAAGTTTGAACATGAAAATAAAAAGGAAAGCGTAAAACGGCGTCGTTTAAAGGTTAAACTGTGAAAAGTATATTGGACGAACCGTACGAGTTTTCCGACACACTAGCTTATAAGTTATAATAATATATATGAATCTAACTAGTTTTGATCTCATCCATAGATCCAATGAATCATCATCACTGAAACCCTGGATTTCTCACCACTTGGCTACACTAATTTGTCTTTTACCTTTTTTATTTTTATTTTATTTATTAATAATAATTTATAAGATAATCCTCAACCTGCAGCTAGCTGGTTCGATATTTCTAACTTTCTAGTAGTGCTGTCCAGCTTTCATATTCTCAACAAAAATATCAAGGCTACTCCTATATAAGTTTGCTTAATTATGTAGTAGTAGTAGTAGTATATCTATTTTATTTTAATTTCGAAGACCTTAGCTTGCAATTTGAAATTTAATTCGCCAAATATGTCAATCTCCAAGCACCTAATAATTACTTCACTTTTTATGTCCCTTCTCATTTTCCATCACCTCGTCGAAGCTAATGCTCCAAATCATCAGGTATTATATATATTAATATAGCTAGACTAATATATAACATGTAATAATTAATCCCATTATTCAATTTCCTATATAATCCGGCCATTTAAAATAAAAATTCTAGCTAGTAATGGATATATGGTCATATTTAATTTGTGATCGATGATGCAGATAAGTAGTAACAATGGTGGGGGAACAAGTCCCTTCGTGGCGAAACTGGGTATTTTATTTTCACAATCTTTACCTTTTACATGCGCATATATATTATTAATTAATTAAATGTCTAATAATACTAATATAAGCTTAATTTTGTGGGAAATAAATAAATATTTAAAAATAAAGATTGTGGGAAGGCGTGCTTGGCCAGGTGCCGGTTGTCGTCGAGACCAAACCTGTGCAACAGGGCATGTGGGACGTGCTGCGGACGTTGCAACTGCGTGCCGCCTGGAACTTCCGGTAACCAAGAGGTTTGCCCTTGCTATTATACCATGACTACTCACGGCGGCAAGCGCAAGTGTCCCTGAGACCTATATATGTATCTACCCTACCGACCAAATATTAATTATATATGTAATTTGGCCAAGGGTTCATCACTTCATCTTCACCTTTCTCTACATCTGCATGTTGTTTTTTCTTCTTCTTCTTCTATGTATGTTATGCTGTTATTATAAGTAAATTATGCCTTAAGTTGAAGTACGATTGAGTTGTAATAAAAAGTGTGTCTGTCTTATTAATAAAAGAAAGGTTGCTATCGGTAAATCTAGGTTTTTTTCCTAACTCATTTGATAGTTATATTTGCCATTTATTTAATTTATTTTATTTAATATAATTTATTTTAACAATATTTAATTGTTGGCTTCTATTCTTTTTCACCGGATCTTTGCAATTAATTATTGACTCCTATTATAAATTTTATGAATATTTTATGGGTATATTTTATTTATTAAATTAAAAATTTTGAATTTTTGTTTGCTCAAAATTAGATAAAATATCAAAAATTAGTAGTTTTATTGACTTCTATTATTAATTTCGGTATACTTTATTTATTAAATTATTTTTTTTTTGAAATTTGGTTTGCTCAAAATTAGAGAAAATATCTTATTAATGATAATATGGGTCATTACAAATAAGCCCATCAATGGGTACTTATTCATAAAGAGATCCAGACAAAAAACCCATTTACCAATAAGTCCACACATGGTCCAGATTTTTGTAAAATACTAAAATAGCTCATCATACTTTAATATGCTCCAATTTCATCATTAACTTAATTTAATTTTAACTTGACCCCAAATTTCACAAATTATTCAATTTTGACCCAAAACGTTTGTTTTTCAAAAAAAAAAAAATCAAATTTTTTTTTTCCCGCCGGATTCCGGCGGTGACTTTTCCAAAAAAAAAATTTCTTCTTGATTTTTTCGCCGGTTTCCGGCGTTCACTTTTTTGATTTTTTTTTTTTTCTGTAACATTTTTTTTTCGTTTACACAACAATATTGCTGTGATTGACAGTAATATTAACTATATTGCTGTTAAACACAGTAAAATTAACTAAACTACAGTTTAACACAGTAATATTGCTATATTAATCTCTAGCACAGTAATATTAACACAACAAAACTCATTATTATTGTGTAATAGAGTAATATTACTATGTTAACCGTTCAACAAATGTAAACATAATAAAAAGTCAAACGAATTAATATTATTGTGAGTGACAGTAATATTACAATAACAACAGTAATATTACCGTCAACTACAGTAATATTACAATAATAGACAGTAATATTATTAGGTTACTCCATGAATAACTCAAACAAACAAAAAAATCCAAACAAAATAATAATATTGATGTGGTTGACAACAATATTACTATAACAACAATAATATTGCCGTCAACTACACTAATATTATTGTGTTTACAGTAATATTACAATAATATACAATAATATTATTACGTTACTCCGTGAATACCTCAAACAAAACAAAAAACCCAAAAAAATAAGGGTAAAAAGCAGTTTGCCCCCTAAACTATGGGCCGATTTGCACTTTACCCCCCAAACAAAAAAAAATTGCACGTTTTTACCTGAACTCATTAATTCGTTACACGGTGCCCCATGAACTCAATTTTCCAGCAATTTTGACCGGAAAGTTAAAACATGTGCCTTGCACGTGACATTTACAGGGGTATCTTCGTACATTCACTTATCAACAGGAGATGCCTTTACATGCATATATTAAATATTAATAAATTAATCCTCAACCAAGCTCTTACCTTTTTTTTAAAAAAAAAATTGAAACCCTAAAACTCGGTTAAATCATCCAACTCAGTAATTTCTAGAAACAAAACTAACTCCCACACAAATATCACAAGACGAAATACTCAGAGAAACCAATCATCTGCAGGAAATGGGCAAATCCACAACTAAACCACAAAAAATGCAAATCTCGATTCCGATTATTCAACCCTGGAGCAGAAGCGAACAAGAATCTCTGGCAAATCAACCAATATTACTCATCGAGGTGGCTGATTAGCGATTACAACAACTCCACGAACAGCAAAGTACTCTAATTTTTTTTGGCGACGGATCATATGAAATTCAAAATCAAACACAAAAAGAAAATGAAAATAAAAAACCAGAATTGAGGAAGAAATAGGAACGGATGGAGCTATATTAGGATATTATAAGAGCTAGTGTTTGGAGATGGGTAGATTTTTCAACCCCACAAGCGCCTTAAATTCCAAAACACCAGTCCGATCTTTTGATTTCTTGAGATAGTCCATTTCTCCGCCATTGATGTCCATTGTTGCCTCTGCGTTTTCAGGGAGTTCGTCGAGTTTCGGGAGTGGGATTTTGACGAAATTAATGGAGGAAGCGAAAAGCTTCTGTTTT
Source organism: Erythranthe guttata (assembly GCF_000504015.1). The sequence goes on along the minus strand of NW_012193250.1, from coordinate 4,277,409 downwards.
TTACTATGTGCAGGCTGCGCTTCTGTTCTTTGACGGCCGCCATTGATGGGTTTCGAAGAAAAGCTTGAACAAGACGAATAGCTTCTTTTTCCTTTATTTATTTATTCCTTTTTTTTTCCTTTTTTTTTAATATTTATTTGTATTTAATATTAAAGATGCAAGTGAAGGGACGAATTTACCCCTCAAAATCTCACGTGCAAAGCACATATTTTCACATTCCGGTTAAAATTGCCGGAAAATTGAGTTTAGGGGGCACCGTGCAACGAATTAACGAGTTCAAGTAAAAACGTGCAAAATTTTTTTGTTTAGGGGGTAAAGTGCAAATCGGCCCATAATATTGATGTTGTTGACAGTATTATTATTGTGTTTACAGTTATTTTACTGTCAACGGCAGTAATATAATTACGTTGATTTGTCAACAAATCAAACAAAATAAAAAAAAATAAAAAATAATAATATTACATTAATTTACTGTCAACGGCAACACAATTACATAAATGTATTGTCAACGGCAGTACAATTACGTTAATTAACTGTCATTACAGTATAATTACATTAATTTATTGTCACTGACAGCACAATTACGGTCAACGTTTAGCGGCGGACGTAAAAAAAAAAAAAAAATCCAAAAACACTAAAAAAAATCAACGCCGGAAACCGGTGAAAAAATCTGGAAGAAGAAGAAGAAAAAAAAATTAACGCCCGAGACCGGCGAAAAAATCCGGAAGAAAAAAAAAATATCGAAAAGTCAGTGCCGGAATCCGGGGGCAAAAAAAAAAATTTTGAAAAAAAAAAGTCAAAATTGAAGTTTTGTGGTCAAAATTTGATTTTTGTGAACAAAATTGATTAAATTGGGGTTACAATTAAGAATTGTGTATAAATGGTTGGGGGTAATATTGGCATATACATGAATATTTCCTTTATTTATAATAAATATAAAAGGGATGAGCTTATTGGTGAAATATATATAACCCCTAAACCTAGAATAATAAACATGCTTGGTTGGGGACTTATGCACAAAAACCCCATAATAATAAAAGTAAGGTTGTTCTTGATAAACTCTAGGATTTTTTTTCCCGCTAATTTGATAGCTATATTCGTCATTTATTTAATTAATTTAATTTAATATAATTTAATATAATTATTTTAACAATATTTAATCGTTGGCTCATATTCTTTTGCTCTGAATCTCTGCAATTAATTGTTGGCTCATATTATAAATTTTCTGGGTATATTTTATTTATTAAATTTAAAATTTTCGAATTTTTGTTTGCTCAATATTAGGCAAAATATCAAAAATTAGTAGTTTTATTAACTATTATTAATTTCATGGGTATACTTCATTGATTAAATTAATTTTTTTGAATTTTGGTTTGCTCAAAATTAGAGAAAATATCTTATTAATAAAAGAAAGATTGCTCTAGTAAAACTTTAGGGCAATTTTTCCTGCCCGTGTTAGGGATACAACTGTCATTATTTAATACATTGATTTTATGATTTTCTTTAGTTTATTAGTTAAAATCAATTTCTGGTTGTTCAATTAAAGCATTTTTTTTTTTGAGAGAAATTCGTGGGTAGTTGCAAGTAACTTTGAATCCCAATTCTTTTTCTGAATGGCACAGTATTGATTTACTTCAAAATTCGAATTTTTTGGTGGAGCTATTTCGGAAAAAAAATTATGCTTTGGTAGTTGCAAGTAACTTTGAATCCCAATTCTTTCTTATCTGTTGAGCTTTATTAGATTTTCTTTTTAAAATAAGCTAAACTTGCTTATATATATCTGGTCAATTACAAACACCCTTGAGGTATGGTCAAATTAAAAAAAAATCCTCTTATTTGAATAATTACATCTACCCCCTTCAACTATGATTTTTTCTTACACCTCCACCCTTATTGTGCCAAATTCAACATAATCATCTAGATTCCATGAAATGTTCTCTAGTTTGTACTCGTTTTGTGTAAAAATACAGTTTTTGATGCACCACAAATTGATATATACAAGCTAAAAATCACAAATTATTATCATCTTGCTTCATAATGTAGAGTTTGAATGGGATAAAACGGGTACAAAAGTGATAATATTCCATATAATCTCGAAGATTCCACTAAATTTGATGAGTTGAGGGGGTGGTTGTAATTATCCAAACAAGATGGGTGTTTTTATAATTTGACCATACCTCAGAGGGTGTTTGTAATTTACCCTATATATATTTGTAACGTTGGCAACTCATTATGTTTTCAATAGTATGACTTTCTTTACTTCTAAGCAGTGCAAATCCGAATCCAAAAATTTGTTACAGGGTGCGTTTACAATTTCAGGGGTTCAAAGGTTGTGCCCCTAAAATTTTTTTTAAGACTTTTTGTGACAAATCAGAAAATATGAAATAAAAGAATTTGCTTTAGGGTTTTTTTTGCATTAATTTGGATTTTGAATAGTTAATTAATTAAAATTGGTTGGACTAAGTAAATATGTACGCATGACATAGGGGAGAAACTCAAGAGTGGACAGCATCTCTTTCTGAGGAAGGTTGGTAGTGAATGGGTGGGTAGAAGTGGAGAAAACGAGGGACAAAAATGTTTGAAAATAAAAAATAAAAGAAAAAGTATATGAAAATCAAAATAATGTCTTGATGTTTTTAAGGAGCGGAAACGAGTCAAATTGGATTGTAAAAAATATATGTTGGGTGAGATAATTAAACTAGAAAGGTTGTTGTGCTATTTTACTATTATCTTTTATTTCCAATATGCTAACTTTTATTTTTTAGTGTTTTTTGAAGATTTATGGACTCCTTAATAAATTATAGGCTGCGGCTATATGCAAGACTAATTCCACTTGTGCAAGATCAAATTAAAATTTTCAATGTATAAATACTATAATACCCTTATTTATTAAAAAAATAAAAAAATCCAAATATGCAAGACCAAAAATTTAAAAACACAAAAAACCCTATCACAAAACCACAAGACCAACTATCATCTTCTCCATCTTCCAAAACTCACAAGACATTTCTCCTTCCTCCTCCATTAACCCACAAAACCTAGAAATTCAAAATCATCAAAACTCAACAAATCTTACAAAGATGGCAAGTATGGAGTCAGAAGACATCAAAATAGAACATTCTACGATGGAAGAACCCAAGAATGTATGCATTTATGGGTTTTTTTTAGCTAGAATATCGATTTTCCAAAAAAAATCCCGTGCAAACGAATTCGACATGTACAGGTCGAATTTTACAGGTAAAAATCGACATTTAGATGTCGAATTTGAGGTATAAAATTCGACATTTAGATGTCGATTTTTAGGTATAAAATTCGACATTTGAATTTGTGCTACAAATTCGACATGTCAATGTCGATTTTTACCTATGAAATTCGACGCTTAAGTGTCGATTTGTAGCATAGTTTTTCGACACCTTGGTGTCGATTTTTGTTTTTTTCTCATTATTTGTATTTGGTCTTACATGAGAAAAAAAAGCCAATTTAATTTATGGGCATACTTGTCATTCCATCTTAATAAAATAGAATCTTTTGGAATCTTTCTTTAATTTGGCCTTGCACAAGTGGAATGAGTATTGCATATAGCCGCAGCCTAAATTATATTTTATACGTCATCAAATTTTGTATCACGTGCATCACACGGGTTAAATTACTATGATATATAAAATGTAATGTTGTAATTTAGTGGTAATTAAAAGCCCAAATGTGATACATCGAACTATTAACAAAGTCATCTCGGCCCATAGTTTATTCCACTAGGCCCATTAGCAAAGTACCAAAAATTAAGAAAATATTTATTAATTTAAAATGTTGATTATACTAAAAAATGAAATCATTAAACCGAAGAAATATTGGTACACAAACATTCTTTACAGACAAGATTTTCAAAGTCTTTAGCACCGCAGTTCTAGTTACTCCTGCTTGATTAAATCCTTACTCCTGCTTTTCGAGTTCCCCCATTCTTTCGATGATTGCCTATACATCACAAAACGAAGCAAACGTAATAAAATGCCGATTCGAATAAATTATTCAGACAAAACGATAACCATTTTCCGTAATATTTATTTTCATATCAAAGAATTAATGTGCAAATTAAATCATCTAGATAATTAAAAATATATATATGATGGCTGGAAACTGGTATGGTTTTTTTTTGTCATAAATCCACATACAGCTAACATATTACATTTCACTAACAGTTAAACGGTAAGTAAAATGTTTTACCTTCTTGCTTGTTTCTTGCAGTTCCCCAGCAAGTATGAACTCATCTAGTATCAGATATACCTTCAAGAGACAATTAAAAAATTCATGTGATTGCCTGGATAATATACTTAGCAGAACGTTAGACCATTTGTTAGCAGAATCAGCATTTACCCTCGGTAATAAGTTCGGAAAAAAACAGAAACAGAGATCAAATGATCACGTTGCACGTGACTAAAAAAATTCACAGTGATCGTTTTGCACTTGACAATCTTATTCAATTTTTGAACTATCCACATGGAATAGTATACATCAAATTCAACAGGCAACAGAAATCGCCAAAAAGAGAAACGTACCTTGTGGAAATTAAACACTAAATCTAGCTCGCACACATTGCTGAAAAAGTGATCGAGTATCTCCACAAATAAGTGAATGGACTCGAGATAAGCTAACTCGTTATCCGTAATGTCTACACACAGAGAGAAAAATAACCCAGCGTATCGCCTGTAGATAACCTTGTGTGTTCGGAACTGCAAGAAAGGTTTTTGCCGAGTATAAGCTAACCGAAATTACATAATTTTTGAAATGGAAATGATGAGTAAAAACACACAAGGCAGATGGTAAGAAACACGAATTTTTCTCTTAGTCCCATTATAAAACTGTCTTTTATAATACCAACTAGCATTTCGTATTACCCATGCTCGGTTCTATAGCAACATTTCCGAAAGGATAATCGATTCGAAATCTGCTAATTAGATCGGTAAAAAAATCGGAGGGCCACATATTTGAATTGAAAAATGAAAACTTGAAAAGTGACACTCTGTTAAAACTTAAAATAGATATATAATTAATAAATTACCTCAACAAAGTTGGTGAATTTGGGATCTCTATTCACAACAAGTCGATGAACCTGCAATAAACAAGTAATTTTTATTTTTTTTTAAACTCGAATAAAAAGCTTTCAGGAACATTAAATCGAGCTGGAGATCCAAACCGACAAGTGAGAGGGCAAAAAAAAAAAAATACCTCGTACTCAACCTTGTGCTTCTCGGATTCCTCGAGAGGAACGTAATATTTGGCCAATCGAGTTTTGCCTTGCCGATTCTGTAGTATTATGAATCGGATCTGCAATAATTAACAGAGAAAGAGGTAAGAAATTCGCGACGCCGAGAAATTGCAGAATTAATGAATTAGAAAGAGGCAAATGCAGAGAGAGAGAGAGGGTTTACCATTTTCGAAGATGAATAGATTCAGCAAAGAACAAACCTAGGAATGTCTGAGTAACTGAAAATGGATTGAATTGTTTGAGCTGACATTAATCTATTCTTCTGCGTCTATGGATTTGAAAAAAATCGATTATACTATTGAACTGTTGAAAAATACTCTTTAGTTTATTTTCTTATGATTTTATTTAACTTTTGGAATTGGAAATTATACGAAAAAGCCCATCAAATTTGGGCTGTTATGTAAATGGATGGATCAGTTGGGGATTTTCGAATTCCACCGATTTTAATCCGATTTTTTTTTTTTTTTATTTAAGATTAAACTTTTAACAAATAATTGCAATAAAAAAAAAATCGAAATTAGAATATATATGAGATTTTAATTTCCGATTTTTCCCCCAAAAGTTTATGAGTGGAGTAGTGTTTCACTTCCGAAAGAATTTTTCTCTTTCGTTAACTTCCAAAAGTGTTAATTTCTATCGGTCCGATTATTCGTTAAACCGTTTTTATTTATAATAGCATTAATATTAAAATATTCAGTATTCAGAGAGAAGTGGAGACGAAGTAACGAACCTCATGCTAAACAAGAAACCACTCTATACTAAGGCATTTTTTTGCTTACACATATTCAGAAGGCAATACAATAGCTTTTGCTAATTTGTCTACAGTTCCGTTGCCTGCAGTAATGGAAGGTGAGGCAGCGCTTGTAATGAGTAAGGCGGAGATCGACACCACCTCACCCTTCCGATCGGTTAAAGAGGCGGTGGTTCTGTTCGGCGAAAGAGTTCTTTGCACCGAGGTTTATGCCAAAGAGGTAATTACACAAATATTTATTCATTCCACTTCCTCTATTTTATTTTACTTTGATCATATTTATTAATAACATTAATTTGTAATAACAAAAAAAATGTAAAGATACAAGAACATGGCAATGGAAGTGTGACAAGTGATGAAGATGATGAGGTAGATGTAGGGGTGGAAATCGGAACGAAATTTCCGATTTCCGCCGAATCCGATCCGAATAATTCCGATTTTGGAATGATTTTTTCACTTCCGAATTCCGAAATTCCGATTTCCGAAATTTCCGAAAAAAATCGGATCGGGATCGGAAATACATATCAAAATTTTGGAATTTCCGAATTCCGATCCGAATATAATTCCGAAATTTTCCGATTTTTTCCGATTTTTTCCGAAATTTTCCGATTTTTTCCGAAATTATTGCTATTTATTAATTATATTGTAGTTTTGTTTTCCATTTACTACTTCTTCAATTTCAAGAAAGCCCATCTCATGTTTAAAAAGAATAGGCCTGCAGCCCATTTAGCAAACTACAACCCAAACCCAAACTCTATGTTTATAATTTTAAATGACTGAACATTAAATATCAAAACCCTAACTTTGTTTCTTTTCTTCTTCCGCCGCTACCAGCCACACACCCCCTTCTCTGCCCCTTTTTTTTTTCTTCCTCTTCCGCCCACCTCTTCTTCTCTTTTCTATTCGTTAAAAAATCTTCTTGCAGGCGACGTCTTCTTTCGCCCACCTCTACATTTTTCTTCCATTTTCTTGTCAAGATCTGCCCGTTCATCATTTCACAAGCATTTTCAAGATTTGAAAGATTCTTTGCGGAAGAGGGTGTCTTTGGAATAAGAAATGAGTTTGCCTCAAAATCGTTCCATCGTCGTTGCTCCGTCGCGGAAAAGCAACAGAGTCGCCGTAAACCGTCAATTCCGAAAATTCCGAAATTCCGACCGGAATTTTCGGAATCGGAATCGGAATGAGTTTTTCTATTCCGAAATTTTCGGAATCGGATTCGGAATTGCCTTTTGACTTCCGAAAAAAATCGGATTTTTTCCAAACCGGTGGTTTCCGATCCGATCCGTCCGATCTCCACCCCTAGGTAGATGCAATAAAACAAAGCCTCCTTTCACTACAACAAGAGCTCCGACAAACCAAAACAGAGCTCCAACAAACCAAAACGGAGCTCCAGCAACTGAAAACCCGCGATTCGGATCATCAAAGACAACGCGCGTGGGATTTAGACAGCAGTACAGAAGAAGACATCAAATTCGTTGAAGAAGAAAAAGTGGCGAAAACCGAGACTAATAACATCGGTCATGATAAAGAAACGGAATTCCAGAAAAACAAGTGCGTTAGATTCTCTAATCATCCTACCATAATAGCTCAAGTCATCGTGCCGAAAGAAGAGGCTGTGCTCCAAAGGCACCCTTCTCTTAGAAAGAAGAAGAAAATTAAGCAAATAATCCCACTTATTCGGCGCTTTTTTACCAACAAGAGTGGACGATCTCACGTCGCATTTGCATGAGCAGAGGCACCCAAATTTGCAGGATGTATTTTTCTCAATAATTTTTCTATATAATATGATAAATTATATAGAATTTAAAACAATTCACTCGATGTAATAGTATAAGAACAATTCAATTTTAAAGTTGGAAAGAAAATTCAAATACAACATCCAGCAATCGAATCTCAAGCCTAAAACAATACGAAGCATCTTGCTTCAACCGTGTATTTATCATACGGCCACTAATTGTTATGCACCAACAACCCCAAAAGCAACAGATAAATAAAAGAAGAATCCGAGAACACCTTTTACAAACCTTGTACACCTTCCTCCCCTCCCAGGTTGCTGTCTGAAGCAGCAGTCAATTCTCATCTTCGATATTTCTCCCAAGTAAACTCCTGTTGACCGATTTTCCCAGGTTGTAAGAAATACACCAGAGGATTGAATTTGTCGTAGAATCTCAAGACGAAGTTTTCTCAAGGATAATACACCAGTTCGATTTGTCGTAAAATTTGTCAACAACTACAGCACCATCCACACCACTTACCAACCTGCACATAACATTTACATTTCCAATAATTTAATGCAAAATAAATAAATAAATCATACCAAAAAAAATACATGCCCCTACCTTTCGAGTTCACCTTCACTAAAAACATGATAATATCTATCGTACACCACCGCACCCTTCTTATCGTCTTTCCTCGCTAACCCATCCTCCACAGCATTAGCAGAAGCTCCACTCACTTCGACTCTATGGTAAGGCAAATGCCAAGGCACAAAATACTCTTGCGTGATTTTTTCATCCGCAAAAGGGAAATCTTTCAACACCTCACCAGAAACATTCTCCTCAGTTTCTTGAATGCTCTCTAAAGAAAACGAAGACCGACGAGTTTTAGGGCTGCCCGAACCTATCCACTCCTCCGAGTACTTTGAAGAAAGTGGGGTCCACTTGGTGATCAAAGATTTATCTTCTTGCTCTCTAGCCCAAACCGTAATCAAGACAAGTCCACCTTTTTTCACAACACGGATTAATTCCGCCACCGCTTCTTTTCTCCGACTTGCGGTGCTTAGGTGATGTAACACTGCAATAGAAATCGCGGCATCGCTGTAACTAGTTCGGTAAGGGAGATTTACAGCATCGGCAACTAAAACTTCTTGCCCTTTATCTGCGCATATATTAATTAGTGGAGCACTAATATCGCATCCGATGAAATAGCAATTTGGGTTCAGCCCTAAGTATTTCCCGTTTCCGCATCCTGCGTCAAGAACGAGTGATCCGGTGGGTAAAGTGTTCAAGAAAGTTTGGACTTTGGGCCATTTGGCGTAACGGGTGGAGCTAAAATGGGGGGCGATTGCGTCGTAAACACTATGAACATACTTCTTCTCGATTTCTGGGGTTGCCTGGACTTTGGAGAGTGAAGATGTATATCTGTTTTTTGTGGTTATTTGTGGTAAAACTGGAAAGTCTTCGTGAGAAATAGAATCTTTTGGTACTTGTTCTGTCATGGTGCATAAACCTCTCAAACGACGGAATCTTCTAAGAGCGAAAATCATCGGCAAATGCCATCTTAGCTTGGACCAGACTTCGTTACCCTGCCCCTGTTACAAAAAAACACTATGAACTGTAAAACACAACTTCACTTATTTCTCGAATTTAATTGGTCGTTTTACGATAAATCTTGTGACGACTCGACGGTAAACAGACTTTGTGACCCAAGTTAGAGCACCATAGTTATAACTTCCAATTAGTTCAAACTGAGCTATACTGAGTACAGAAATATTATATATGAATAAGAAGTAGCATTATATATATTTCCAATTGATGCAAGTTTATCCGAAACGGTGGAGACCCATTCTACAGCTTGCATTGCTAATAGTTATCCAATTATGCAATATGACCACAGATTAAAAATAAACTAATCGTTAATTTTGCTGTCAACAACTTAATTATTATATTATAAAACCTAAGTGCGGCGATTGAATCGAATCTTCAAAAGCGATTCAGTCAATTTCCCGATAAATCAACGAAAATTAACCTAATTTTTCAGAAAAGTATCTACGACTCAATCCCTGGGTTCATATAATGGTAATGGTTTCCCCTTCCCAAAATGTACAAGATTTATTCTTCAAGCCGGAAAATAAATTTACAATTAAAGTGTAAAAACTAAACAGCATAAAGATTGAGGAAAAAAAAGAGGACTTACGAGTTAAGAGAAAAACAGCAGAAGATGGAAGAAGAAGAAGAAGAAGAAAGGTAGCGGAGCAGATAATGGTTCACTGGTTGGAAGGCGGAAGACAGAAGGGCAGCTACCATCAGAGAGAGTTCTGCGTTGTTCTTATTGTCTTGTTTAGATTTCATGGGCTCTTTTTTCCTTCTTAATTTATTTAGCCCATATTACCGGCCCAACCCCTCTCTTTACTTTAATCCCACTTTTAGGCCCTTTTTCGTCTAAAAAGTAAAAACCCCATCCCTAATTATAATATTTACTTTTAGGGCCTTTTTACACACATTTAAATTTTAATACATGTGTATTTGATTGTGGACTACGTAGTATGTAAACTTCAACTTCTTAATGTTTCTGCATTTCGGACACGTTTTGTGACGGACACTTGAGGACACTTGTCGGACTTATATGTCATTTTGCAATTTTGTAAAAAGTTATGAACATGTTTGAATAGCAAATTTTTAAATATTTTTGTTGCTTCTCTAATTATTTACACAATTTAATGATCAAACAAATTGATAGTTGATAGTAAACTTTAGTTTGAATACATTTTTATGAAAATATATAAATAAAAGCGTATATATGTTTATATAGCATATTGATTAACATACCCCTATGATTTTAATATTTACATGTTTCCCAAACACTGAGTCCTTATTATTGGGATATGTTGAGATAAAAAATATAATCGAAGATACAATAGCAATTAATACGTGCTTAAGACTCTAGTGCTTTGTAAATGACCACAAAACAAGGCAGAATTGCCCTTGAACTAAAAACATACAATTCCTCAATATTCGAATAAACCCCAGCGCAGCCGCCTAAAGAATCGTATGAGCCGGCTATGGGAGCCGCCGCGCCTCCATCCTCATCAGCATCCCCCACGCGCTTCACCTTCCCCGCAATTACACGGCACACCAGCATCGCCCCGCGCGTGGCCGATCCGCCAAGGCAGTCCCGGGCAGCGCGTCCGCTGGTTGCGGTGGTGCGGATCCCACTTTTGCTGTTCCCCTGAAATCCGTGCCGGATAATTGTGCAGACACCGCAAGGAGGTGAGGAGCCGCACAAGCTGGACGAGCCGTGCGCGCCGAGTGGGCACGCGAGGGTGGCGGAGTGAAATCGGAGCAGCTCGTTTCCGTCGGCGGCGCACCTAGGGTTTCTCTTGGCGGAGTTGTTGCTGATGCTGGCGCGTGCTTTCACGGAGTCTCTATAGTCCTCGAACCGTTGGATCTTGCGGTGGGTGTTATGCACCTTTAGTATCCGTTCGATCTGGCACACTGGATTGTCCTTTTTAAGCCAGCTGGACTTGAAAATTATTTCAACTATGTCGCGGCTTGAATCCTCTGCCCCTAGTTCACACACTGTAAAACAAAAGACAAAATTAACAACAACTATTGTTTAGTAATAATTAATAAACAGTTATTCTATTAATGTGAAAATTTGGAACGAAATTTTCAATTTTGAAAAACATTTTTCATTGCGAAAATTGTAATCCATAAATGTTTCTGATTTTCGATCCAATTTTATTTCTAAAATGATAGTTTTCTGAAAATTTTAGATGATTGACTAGGAAAATGGAATTTCCGAATTTCACTAGTTGGGATCAAAAAAATTCCGACTTTGGAACAATTTTTTACATTCCTGTTTTCGAAATTCCAATTCTCGGTTTTTTTTTAAAAAATGGGAATTAGCTAGTTTTATATTTTGAAAAAAGTTAGAATTTTCTCCAAACGTGTTAATTCTGATCCGATCTGATATGTCCGATTGCTACGCCTAACATTGATGCAAACTACTAATTTACACACATCCACATGTATGTGTGTGATTATATTGTGTGCGTGGCAAATTATTTAATATAAAGCAATTGGGAATATATATATATAGAAAAGGCCGTACGTGCATGAGTAATATATAATATCTAGATGATAATAATTGAATTTGATATATGGGGGTCCGGTCCTTAAAATGGAAAATGGTCGTTTGGGGTTGAATTAAATTTGTACACGTAGGATACTAACTTCCAATTAATGAAGTCCCTGGTCCATTACGTGAAAGTGAAATTGCAGTCAGCAAGTCTCGTGCTCTCAAATTAATTTCAAGAAACCCCAATTCTTTGTTTCTTGAGATCTAGTACAGTTCATGCATCAACAAATAATTAACACTGGAGTAACTAATCGAAGTAAATTAATATTAATACCTGCATGCATAATTGCTTGATGATGTTCCAACATCTCGATTTCTGGGAAAACCTCACCGCATTCAGAGCAACGATTTAAACTTGTAATTGGGATTAATGGATACCTACGTACGTAAATATTAATAATATCCGATCCACTTTAATGCATAATTTAATTTTATATAAAAAAAATTACGTGAATGATTAGTAGTTACCTGGCTGGATCGACAACGGCGTGACATTCGTAGCAACCGGAGAGCTTTCTCAACTGCAAGCCCCGACCGGAACCGGATCTCACCGACAGGGAAGAAGACGATCCGTAAGTAGTTTTGTGGCTGAGCAGCCTGGTTTCTTGCCCTGCAGTGGCGGGGGTACGGCAGTTCTCCGGCGACTTATCGGCTCGATTTACGACCCTTGAGTTGCCATGAACGGCGTCCCTTCTTAACCTGGAGCAGACAATATTGGGCGGTTGAGGAACGACGACGTTTTTTGATGAGGGATGTATAATAGTATGATGGGATTTGGAATCCTGATCAATGTGTTTGCAGATCAGCATGTTCTTGATCTGGTCCCATGAAGACGGCTGTTTCGTTTCCCACTTTACCTTTTTGCCCTTGGGATTCGTTTTTTTCGGATAATCATGTGAAGGGTTTGCTACCATTGCGTGTATCAGTGTCATGAAAGTAAGTGTTTGTACTATGGTGTGTGTGTGTGTGTGTGTGTCTGTGAGAGAGAGAGAGAGAGAGAGAGAGAGAGAGAGAGAGAGAGAGAGAGAGAGAGAGAGAGAGAGAGAGAGAGAGAGAGAGAGAGGTTTAATTTGTTTGGTTACAACTTCGAAATAAGAGAAATTAAGAACTTATAAGCTGTTCCAATAATATTGATCTGACTTATATAGTCGTCTCTTTGATCACATGAACTTACACATTTGTTGTTATCTGCGGCAATGGTCTAGTTCAATTATAGTGATCTGTCCTGCAACCACATGCATTGTGATAAATAAATTAAAAATAAAATAAATATCAGAGTTATATGTTTGAGATTTTATTTATTTGTATGTGTAACGTGGGATGTATGTTTGCTACTTTGGAGTTATTCTCAATCTCCTTGTAATTTGTGGAAAATCTGCATCCAGATAATGACTGTTCCTTACATGATGGGTCCAATTGCACTAGTAACCTTCATTATTAAAAGGCTCCAAATTAACTCCACATAATTAATTATAAATTTCCAAATCCACGTCCTTTATAATCTTAAATCTTAATGCATAATAATAATCATCATCAAATTATTTTCAAGTATCAATTGGCAGTGACATTTAGATTTGAATGTCCTGTGTACAACCAACATGTTTTAACTTATTGTTTGTCACGACTAATTTAATTATATATATATTACAGGAATTAATCTCATATTAATTTGGTAGCACAAATAAAACAAGGGTACAAACAACACTGATTGTTTATGTATTCATACTCTGATTAGACCTGCATTAAATACAGAAATGTATAGTAACAAAACATTCCGTCAGGCCTTCATTTCAACAACTGTGCGTAGCCAAGTCAGATTTTGGTCGGGCCATTTTAGGTCGATAAATAAAAAAATCACTGCGTTATGACAAAACATCGAAAATTGAAAGAAATAGAAAAATCATTCAAGTTGCAAATTTCCTGTGCAGTTATCGCAATTTTCACATACCACATCAAACAAGTGCCCAAGTGTGTTTCTAGAACAATTAAGAACAATAAAATCGGAATCAATATTTGTTAGCAAGAAGAAAATCACTGTATAGTAAGTAGCATCAGTAGTATAGTCTAGAACTTTGTCGATTTCACCCACTGCGTAAAAAATGCACGTGGGAACACAAACTCTCAGCGAATAGATGCAGCTCGTGTTTTCCTAGACCTAGCTCTAGTCAGTCTTCCGGATTCTTCCATGACGGTATCCTGTGGAGCAGTCTCGTTTGCAGAATCAATCTGCTGCTCTTGAGTAGAATTCGACGCTTTGGTGTTCTCAAGAAGTGCTTGTTTTATTGTTATTTTTGGTTCTTTCTGAACTGCTGGAGAAGTAGCTGCTGCTTTAGAATCGGCTGAAGTGTCTGCTTCGTCTGATGTTGCATCTTCTTGGTGTTCGCTTGAAGATGTACTGGAAGAAGAAGAAGACGAAGAGGGTTCTTCATCCTGTGGCTGCACCATGGCAGCAGCTGGTATAGGATTTGATGGTGCTGCGGGTTTCTTGACCTTAGTGCTTTGATTTTGTGGCTGCAATGGAATGATCAGAAATCTTTAATGACGAATAAATATTTGTAAAATGCATCAAACAAGAGGCAATTACTGAAATATTAATTTCAGAGCTCATAAGTATCTATAACTAAGATGACACCCCCCCCCCCCCCCCCAAATACTATCCACGTGTTGGTACGCACACGAAAGAACTTCATGGCAATGAAACTGAATTGTATGCCTATCAACAAGTGAAATGTAAGTTGGTTTCAAATTTCAGAAAATAGCTTGAACTTTCAACAGTTAAATGTCATATGCTGCATGTCATGTTTTCGAAGGGCGACAGTGATTAGAATGCTAAATGGCTAAATTATACAGTAAGAAAGCAACATCATTACATAATTGTAACTATTGCCAAACGTACGGACAGTGTACTTGAATGCATGATACACTAGTCTTTTCAAGATTCATCGCAATACATACCTGAGTTGGTGGTTTGGGTTTGGGAATTGATTGTGAAGCAACATACTGCAAAATGTCAAAAAACCTAGTCTGGACATAGCTTGCAGACTTTTGCCAGTACAAGAGTGCTATGTCTGCAGCTCTTGTTCTCAGTTCCAACAAATTACGGTCAATTTCTGGCTCATGCTTTGCAACATAGGGCCTAAAGAAGGAGTCGTAAACATATGCCGTTCCCTGAAACCAATTTAGTACAGAAAAATATATAACTAGAGTTGAGAAAAGGGATATAGTTAACTCAAATCCACAATGACATGTAAATTATATTGCACACCTTAGTTTTAGGGAACCATAAGTATATAAAGAAGGCCAACTTAGCTTCACCGTACATTGGAATCCTTCAAGACATATACAAGAAAGACATCAAAAAAGTTCTCCAGAGGAAAAATAGTAAGTGTTCAAGAAAAGAAATATTTACCAGCCAATACACATATCACCAATCCTTTCACAAACCGTCAACATAGCGACTAAGATCCTGAAAGTTAGAGATGAAATTACACCTGAAAACTTGCAGTTAAAGCATTTCCACGATAATTCAAGTATGTCGCTTACCAGTATTGGCACCAAAACCGAAGTAGCTCAATGTCGGGCTTATTCAGTTCAACGGATTTATAGCATTCGTATGCTGGATATGCATAACCAAAAATCAAACTGCAAGAAAGGATAAAAATAATAAGTAGTTTGGCATGAAAATTAGGGGAACTAAAAGATTTTTCATAGACTATAATCTGGATGAGTCACATACACAAGTCCCCTAGTGAAAAAAGATCCGATCATTTTGACACCCTGCCACAAAGAATAAAACATATGTTAGGTCAAGTTCAGCAGTTTAACTAATCGGACAATGTCGAAAGTAAACTGAGCACACGATTTATTTACAAATGCCGAGCTTAAACATGCATTCTCTGTTTTCTCCATTTTCCCTTTGAAAAACTGCTTTCTGTTTCCAAAACTTAACAATTCAATTAGACTACCTTAGGTTCTTTTGTCTGCCTAGTAAATTACAAATAAAATATTCACTAGCAACCATATCTAATTTAAACATGTTGTAACATATAAATCCATTACATAAACATAGCAAAACAGTAACGAATTCATGCATAAGTTTCCCTTCATTTTATGTTTCTTCTCATTTTAGTCAGTGAAACCCAAGATCCAAAAGAAATATTACTGGAATTTGCAAATTGAAGATGCCTATTTCTCGTCTACCTTGATCCATCAAACGATTCAAAATACAGAAATTATGATCACTTAGGTTGGAAACTGTATTTACCGTTGGTTGCGGCTACCAATGTAGTAAATATGCAACAATAGAATGATTAACACTCTCGACTACGCTAATTCCACTTTTTATATGCAAATTGCATGAACCAACACGATCAAGATCTCGTAAAAGAAACAAATATAAAACGAACCAGGAAATCTGGAAGCCAATATTTGTACCTTCACATTGAACATTAAATATGCTAAAATCTGAAGGAAAAGAAAAATGCGGTAGCACCAAACCCCTAAAACCGCAATTAAAGAAATAACACCAGCCTGTTCTTCAATTATTCACGAAATACTCTATCAAAAAGCAGAAAAAAAACGTCTGCGGAGATGTATCGGAGAACACAGCCAAAATAGATTTCTCGAAGAACACAACCAAAATACATAAATTAAAGGTAAAAGGAAACAATGAAAATGTAATTGAAAATGTAATTGAAAATGAGGATTCCGAAACTCATAATCTCAGTGTACCTGTACAAACGCAATACTCCACGGGAGAAGATTAGGAAATAACCGTTGGTTGAGGGCAGCGAAGAGGTGTAGCGATTACTAATGCGAAAGTACTGCGGCCACACGGACAAGCGGCGCCGCTTCGGAACGACGGCGAACCGTTAGGTAGTCGGCGGGCTAGATGGGAGTAAAAGCAACAAGGCGACCAAATTTCGCTGCGTCGTTTGAATTGGTTACATTTTTCCGGAATTCAATTTATTTGAGTTTCTCGAGAAGGGTAGTGGGAGAATTATCCTGTGGGGAAGAGCACAGCTTTAGCGTGAGGTTTACCTTTTGTAACCGTAGATATTCAGAATCGAACGTTGAAAATTACTTCTTGTTATAATAATAAATTACACTAATCCGCCTCACGTCTCTACAATTTTAATAACTATTTAATATTAAACTCTAATTTACACTTGGTCAAAAAAAAAAAAAAAAAAAAAAACTCTAATTTACACATAATTGATAGTATCAACTATCAACATAAGTGAATGTGTGCAAATGAGTGAATGATTATAAACAATGTATTTCTACTAATTCAATAAAAAGTAACACGAGATTCTACAACATAATTAGAAGCTTATTACATAGTACTATTTAGGAATCTAATGATACAACAATTAGATGATGATTGATGAGCAAAGTATATATTTTTATCTTACCAAAAAGTAACAAACAATAAATGTAGAATCTCCCTTTTAAGTTCCTTCTATAATAGTAATTTTACTTTTGTTTGTCACACTCTCATTTACTTTAATTTGTGCACGTATCTTATGTAGATTATGAACTATATTCTTAATAGTTGAGGCCAACGGCTCTTTGGACTTTCGAGCCATAGTGGCAATTGCCCCCCCCCCCCCAACCCCCTCTCTCTTTTTTTTTATATAAAAATAAATTAAAAAAAAAAATTTTTATTTAGAAAAAAAATAATAATTGTTATTTGGCCGGGAAATGGTTAATAATTAATAAAATTGCTTTTGAATTTTGAAAAAAAAGTTTTCTTGGTTTTTAATTTTATTCAAATTTTAACCCTTTTTTACAAAATTTAAAATTTTTTTTTTCCCCGTTTTATTAATTCAATATTTGAAAAAAAAATTTTTTTGATATTAAAAACGTTTAAATTTACTTTTGAACCCTTAAATTTATTATTTTTGGAATTTTGACCTTTTAAAAAAAATTTTATTACTTTTGATTCTTTAAAAAATTTTTAATCTAAAAAAAAAACCTATTTTATTTTTCCTCCTTAAATTTTTTTGAAATTAATCATTTTCTTTAAAAAAAAAAAATAAAAATTTTTACCCCGAAAAAAAAATTAATTTAATTTGGAAAAATTAACATTTTTGGTTTTAAAAAAAAAATTTAACAACGAAAAATTT